>VXAU01000065.1:1078768-1101475 GCA_013399695.1 Formicarius rufipectus | reverse complement strand
TTTTTTTTTTTTTTATGTTGGGAAGCTGATATCCTTAAGTGTAGGGATTTCTGAGTTGTTTCTGTGATCTTCTAATGGAATTTGAGGTGAATTCCTGAAAGCAATAATGTTTGATTGTCTTGTAGTTCTGATTATACAGTATATGGAAAAAATGTTTCTTTTTCAGTTTAGAACTAATTGCAGTTAATTTTGAATTAAGGGTTATTTTGTGTCTTTGTCATACATTCCCTAAGGAATTTCATCTGGAACCAGAGCCTAGCTTTTCACTTCCTGGGCACTTCATGGACACTCTGAGCTCTGTGAATATCAGTGCTTTTGAAAGCCTTCCTTGTGAATTTTTGCTCAGCTCTTGCACTCAGTAATGCGTTGAGTTGTATCTTTTAATCCAGTTTTGTACACTGGAAGCTTTCACCCGGCTGCTGGCAGAGTCTCTTGGTTGGCTGCAGTCAACATCAGTTGTGTGTCAAGGTCTGGTTGCTTCTGGTGCACATTGTCATGTTCATCAGAGCTTGATTTCATCTGCAATCCAGGTACTCCCAGTCCTCATCTCTTCCTGTCTGGCCACTATTATTTGTCTTGGTTGTTTTTTTTTTTTTGTTGTTTTGTTTTTTTTTTTTTGTTTTTTGTTTGTTTTTTTGTTTTGTTTTTGTTTTGTGGTTTGTTGTTTGTTTGGTTTGGTTTTTTTCCTACTTGTAAATAAGTCTAATTTATAAACAGGTTATGAACTTCTGGTGTATTCCTTATATCTGACTCCTTCTACCAGCAACATCATACTTCTAAAACATTTTCTAGATATAATAAACTGTAGTGACAAAACATTTTTTGCTAATCCGTCTGCATCTATGCAAATATTTATGGGGTAGTTACTTGCTAGTTGCCTTTGTTTTTTATAGTCATGAATTAATCTGTCAGAATATCAAGGGTAGATCAAGGTTTTATGTTCTTTACTGGCATTTTTACTTTTATTTGTGTATTATATTTTTAAATAACAGATTTCTGCTTAATTCAGATAAGGGTATAAGTGTATTCTTGGAGTGAATTTATCTTATGTAAATATATACTTGCTAGTCTGGAACACAAAGTTAGAATAGGGGATTTTTTAAACTACTTTAACATTATTGCATATATTTCTAAGTTACTTAATAAACTGAAATGCCATATTGCCAAACCATATATGTGTTCTAGACTTCAAAAGGTTATATTATAATTAGGGTGTGTCCAAGAAGATTAAGTATATCTGTTCTGTTCCATGTATTTGCCCATTTTAAGCTTGAAACTCTGTTTTATAGTTTAGGATTCCATAGTAACCTCTTGTAAGATAAGTCTGCAAAACCTTTTTCAAATTTCAGTTAAGATGTATCAACTTACTGGGCTCTTTGCGTCCCGTTTTATTTAACGTGCTCAAGAGTTAGAGTAGATTAGTGATGCATGAGGTTTTTTTGCAGCAGTTGTGCTTACTTGCCTTTTTGTGTAACATCCATTGTGGGAGTTTGCTTCTATTTTAAGTTGTCATTTCAGCATGCCTTTCTAATACCAAAGTCTGTCTCGCGGGTGAGGCGATTAGAAATTATCACTAGTTAATGTCTTTATCTTAGTAATTTTGTTGTTACACAATGGTAGTGTAATGTGCTATTAGTGCTATGAAAACAAAAACTGTTTTTCTGTAGAAAGTTTAAAACAGGGAAGGGAATAACATACATGAATTTACTGAAGATTATGTATTGAAGTGACTCAGTGTTTTGCTTAAGCAAGGTTGCTGCTAACTAGTGAGTTGTCTTGACTCAGTACAGCAACATAATTAGTATCTGCCAGTCAGTTCTGTAATGCAATTACTTGTGACACAAGCAGCCACTCTTTTAAAAGCTGAATTGCTGAGTTTGATACTGACGAAGTCTAGTATTATCAAATGCAGCATCCTGGAAAGCAATAACAACAAAGAATAATGAAACAATAAACCAATAAGAACAGGGGATCAAGAACCAGCCATCAACATACCTAGGTGGTTTTGTTGTGGGTGCACCTATGTTTTTTGTTGAGCAGTTTTCTTTTTCTTCCTCCTTGACCTTTGCTGGTTAAGAGGTGTCTGACGAATTGAAGACATATGTGTGGCTGAGAATCTAAATAAAATAATCTAGATATCAAATTAATCTGGGTTTGTAAAGAGCTTCACTGGTTAAGTGTTGGTGACAATATGCCTGAGATAATAATTTGCAACTCCTAGCTGTTCATTTGGTGGGTGGTGAAAAGGGAAGTTTGTGAATTGCTGTTACTGTGAGACTTAGACTCATGGCTATCTTGTGTTCATTGTTGTCTCTTATCAGATCTTCCTAGTCTCTGTGCATACTGTTTCCTTTAGTGTTTGTTTACTTTGAGGATACTTTGGACTTAATATTCTAAGAAAATTTTTTTTTAAGTTTGCATCACTTGGTATCTTGATGGCACTTCGAAAGCAAAGAGGAACAAACTTTCTATGTTCATTCTAATGAAAAGATTTAGTAGGCGAGCTTTCCTTTTTCCCCCACTGATAGAAATACCATTTTTAATTGAATTACAGAAGGAATATTCTTCAAATTTCATCTTTGAATGCTCTATTATATGAGGAATTCTTGCCTACTGTTGTGTCACTTGTAGCTTCCTTCGGGTTGTGTGACTGAGCATCTCTTTCTCTGCTGGATCCGAGTATATAACCAAGAGAAATTTCTTTTGCCTTAAGACCTCTTTCTATATTTTTCTTTTAGGAAATGAAACATTGCTTGAGATTCTGGGAAACTTAGTGTATGTCTTTAGAAACCTGGCAGATTTGTTGTAATCAACCTGTTTCAGTCTGTATTGTATGTGAAAGATGGAATATATCAATTTTGCACTGAATTTTCAAAGAGTTATTTTGCAGGGCGTTAGTTCAAGTAGTACACCAGCTTATGCTGGCAAAAGGATTCTAACCAATGAGCAGTTCAGTTGAGTTTGGAAGTACAGGGCTAGCTTTATTAGCAAACACTCTAGAGTTGTATGATCCCTGAAAGTGTCTTGGACAAGGCTTTTACCACAGAAATGATATATAAAATGGGCAAAACTGGTACTTGTGGATGAAAGTTTGTTTCACATTTCTGTGTGAACCTTTATAAAGAACTTCCTGTTCTTTAGGAACAGGATTTCCTGTTTACCGTTTTTAATCTTGTTGTATATAAAATATCTTTATTTGGATTTGTTGTATTTGTGGAATTATCAAATTTACAAACCAAATCAACTTGATCATGATCAAGTAAGATATTGCCTGTGTTGTAAATACCATTCTAATCCTTTAAAGGTGTGAAAAAAGTAAGAATACTAACTTGAAGGCATTGTTTTAAAACAAATTAGTCCTTTCCAAAACACGGCTTTGCAAAATTTTGCCTGGGGAAAAATGTATTGCGAAGATATCAAGTCAAGGCAGTTTTATAATGAATGCAACCATAGTTGTTTTAGGGTACACAGGTCTCGGTGCTACTTTTGCAGGCTTTGCACTGTTTGTCAGGCATAGGGCCTCTAAGTATGCATTAAAAATACATATTTGTACATTAAATCAATTCTGTGCAGAATTTTTGCTGTTGTGAAAGAAAAGCTGAGCACTTCTTTCATCTCTTGTGCCTGGTAAGACCTTGTGAAATAGGCCATGCTTGATTAATGTTAGGTATGCTAATGTAAAGGGCTTTGAAGAAATCCCATCTGTTCATCATCAGCTGGGAAGTTAAACTTTTTCATGTATCTTTAAAAAGTATGTATCAGAGAAGCAGTGGAAGAAGGTAACAGCTGGCAAAGGTCAGTCTGATCTAGCAACTGAATTTTAATAATTTGCAGAGTGTGTGGGGGGATTTAGTTGTGTTTTTGTGCCTTTTGAACTGACCTGTATGTTTTCTTTACTATCTCACAGTTTCAGAAAATGATGGTTTTCTTGTCCTTTTGACTTTTCATTGTGACTTTGAGAGGAGGTAGTGAAGAAGCAATTAATTTATATGCTTGCATAAAATGACAGCATTAGCTATTCCTATGGTTTTAAATGTTGCTAGCTAGGAGCCAAGCAGGGAAGCATCAGACTTACAGTAAATAAAATAAAGTAAGTCACCTTAATGAGGCTTGTCTTAGTCTAGGCACTACTTCTCATGCCAAATGTTGCTGGCCTCGTTTCTGCGTGCCAGAGTTACCCTGATATACCACATGCCTTGTTTGCTTTTATTGAGCAAGAGAGCTTTCTTTTGCATGACAGCTGCAAATGTTTCTTCTCCCTCTGTAGGGCTCTTGTAACCTTATTAGTATTTATCACGTTAGTTGTTTGTTGAAGATGCAGTTAGACATTTGTTTGTCTGCCTAGTGTACACTTCAGGAATGGAAAGTTTTCACCATGTCTATTAAGTTAATATCAGTTTTGACTATCTCATTAAAAACTACCAGTTCAACCTGTATGATACAAAACTCTTGTCTTGTTCCTTTCATTCAGAACTTAAAGACTGGAACTGTTGATTGCATCTCTTTAACTAGTGCTGCGGGGAGCTTAGGCAAGACTTGAGTGTTTTGTATTTCAGCTATATGTAGGGGTTCCACTGAGTTGGGTTGAGTGCAGATGTGCAATAAGCAGCTTGCTAAAGTTGGGAAGCAATAAAGTGCTGCTACTGGTGACTGTTGTTATTAATAGAATAAGAGCTGTTTATCTTTTAATGTTAAGTAGAATGGCCATGAGTTGATGAGTATGCCTTTAATTTCTTTGTTTTAAATAATAAAAGCCTTCTTTAGTGTCTGCGACCTACTTTGAGTATACTCTTGTGGGCTGTGGTAGCAGGAGGAACTGGATATTCTTAGAGGCCTTGAGTGGTGTTGTAAGGAAATTAGTCTATCCTACTACTTATTTATTTGGATATTCTAACATTAGAGGTAGATGAAAACACTCTATTCAGTGCCTAGCATTACTACCCTAGAGTACTCTGAACAGATGATAGCTTGCCCGAGCCATTTGCCTTGGGACAAGTAAATGAACCTGAGCATAGTAGCAGGCTTGGCTTTGGTTTTGTGCTGGGGGCCCTTGAGCCCATTAGAAATCATATCTTTTTGCTTCAAAGTCCTGCAGCACTGAAGGTCACCCTGGTCTAGGAGGGAAAAAAATCCTTTTCCCTTATTAACATCTATCCCAAGTCCTTGATAGAGCTATATGGCTGGTCTCTTAGAGCTCTCATGGTGTAATTAGAGGAGTATCCTTGATTCCAGCAGAACATGCAGTATTTCAAGTATGCAGTATCCTTTGGATTATGGGCTAACATCTCTAAGAAGTAAGTTATGTTGCAAAGAATTTGAATATCAAAAGAACAGCCAGAACAGAAAGACCTTGTGACTATTCTGATGTTTGACCGTATCAGCTCCTACTGGAACCGCACTTTGGGTGAGCAAGACTAATTAAGCTGGTCTGATGGCTGGCAAAAGCAACTGATGCCCAACACTGGGAAACATCTAAACACTTGTAGGGCTCTTGTGTGTACTTCTGATCAGGATCTTTGGTAGTTATACACCAAGATCATCTAAACTGAGCATAAATATGCAAGAGAAAGGGTTTAGACAAGTCTTAACTTTAGTTTCATAAGACTATTGCAAGTTTATACCTTGATTCAAGAATAAGTGATTTAGTCTATATAGAAGATGAACAACTCACATCACATGAAGGTGTTTCCTTTTAAAGAACTGGAGTTTTTAGAGTAAAGATTTCAGCTTTCCTGAGTACTACTGAGTAAGCCATTCTCTTGCAAAACAAAGCTTACTTGTTTAGTGTTCTATCACTAATTCATCAACATTAATATTTAATGCAAGCTAAATTATGAAAGAAAATTACAATACTTGAGAAGGAAGGAAGAGGCAACTTTTGTAAATTCTGGTGGTTAAGCATTGAGTGTATGGCATTCATAGTTTAGGTGTGGCATGGTGTGTTGTTGGGTTTTTAAATTTTTGAATTTTTTTAATTTTGAAGTGTTACAGTAGAATTCACTGTGGATTAACAGTTGGGCTACAGTGTGGCAATATAAAAGTTATGAAAATAAAAGGACCTTATACTAACAAACAAGGAAGGCCATTTGAACATGTGGAGGTTGGGGTAACCTTGCCTACAGTGACCAAGAGATTGTGGAATTTAATATCTTGCATGAAGGAAGCAGGGCAGCATTTAAGTTCACAACCCTGGACTTCAGGAGAGTTAACTTTAGCCTCTTCATGTACCTTCTTGGAGGAATCTCATGGGAATGTGCCTGCAGGGAAGAAGGATCCAAGATAGCTGGTCAATAGTCAAGCACTATTTGTTCCAGGCTCAAAAATGATGCATCCTGATGAGCAAAAAATTGAGCAAAGAGGGCAAGAGACCTGTGTGGATGAACAAGGAGCTCCTGTCCGTACTCAAGCACAGGCAGGCAAGATACACAGAAAGCAGGGACAGAATACGTAGAGCAAATATAGAGTACTTCAGAGTGTGCAGAAATGCAACATGGAAGGCCAGGGGGCAACTGGAATTAAAAATCTGGTCAAGGATATCAAGTACAGCAAGAAAGGCTGCTTCAAATTCATCAGTAGCGAAAGGAAAACTAAAGAAAATGTGGGCTAGTTACTGAATGGAGCAGCGAGTCTGGTGAGAGAGGATGCAGAGAAGGCAGAGTTACTGAACACCTTGTCCATCAGTCTTTACTGAGAAGACCATTCTTCAACCATCTCCAATCCAGGAGATCAGGGAAAGGGAATGGTGGAAGGAAGATTTTTCTTTTGGCCAAGGAGGATTTGGTTAGAGATCACGGAGGCAAACCTGATATCTCTGTGGGATGCATCCATGAGAGTGCTGAGAGAGATGGCAGACATGGTAGCTAGGCACTCATGGTCAACTTTGAAAGGTCATGGCAGTCAGGAGAGGTGCTGTAGGACTAGAGAAAGGCAAATGTAACCCTGGTTTTCTAAAAGGGCAAGGAGTACTCAGGGAATTGGAAACTGAGAAACCAGCCTCCCCTTGATCTCTGGAAAGGTAACGGAGTGCCTCATTCTGCGAGCCATCTTTAAGCATATGGAAGACAAGAAGGTGATCAGTAGTTAGCACTGACTCACTAAAGGGTAAATCATGCTTGACTGACCTGATTGCCTTATACAATGACAAAGCTTCCTGGATGGATCAGGGAAGAGGAGTGAATATTGTCTACCTGGACTTCAGCGAGGCTTTCAACACTCTCTATCACAACATCCTTATCGGCAAACTTGGGAAGTGTGGACTGGATAAGCAGACAGTGAAGTGGATTGAGAACTGGTTGAATGGCAGATCCTGGAGGGTCTTAATCAGTGGCACAGGGTCTAGTTGGAGACCTGTCATTGGTGGTGTCCCCCAAGGGCTGATATTGGGTCCAGTATTGTTCACTTATTCAGCAGTGATTTGGATGGAGCAGCAGGTGCTTCCTCAGCAAGTTCACTGACAAAACAAGACTGGAAGGAGTGGCTGATACCCTAGAGTGCTTTGCAGAAGGTTTGTAACAGGCTGGAGAGATGGACAGAGAAGAACTGTCTGAAATTCAACAAATCCAAATGCAGAGTCCTGCACCTGGGGAAGAATAAAACCCCTTGAAGCAGTACAGTCTGTGGACTGACCTGCTGGAAAGCAGCTCTGCAGAGAAGGACCTGGGGGATCTGGTGGCTAGCAAGCAGTTTGTGAGCCAGCAGTGTGTCCTTATGGACAAGAAGGCCAATGGTATCCTGAGGTGCATTGGGAAGATCATTGCAAACAGATTGAGGGAGGTGATCCTGTCCCTCTAGTCAGTCCTGGTGAAGCACATCTCAAGTGCTGTGTCCAGTTCTGGGCTCCTCACTACAAGAGACACATGGAGCTCCTGGAGCGGGTCCAGTGGAGGGTAACAAAGATGATTAGGGAACTGCTAATCAGGGGTTCATTAGGAAGATCCTGCTTCAGTAGGGAGGTTGGACCTGTTGATCCTACCAGTGGTTCCTTCCAACCTTAACTATTCTCGGACTCTGTAATGCTTTACATGTTATAGCCTTAATAAAAAACAAAACAAAGGAAAAAAAAACCAAAACCAACCAAACAAAAAACCCCCCCACGACCCCCCCCTAAAAACAACAACAAAAAAAACCCCAACCAAAACAAAGAAATCCCCCAAAACACTCAGCTGCTTAAATGGCAGCATCTGTGTGTCGTATTTTGAGTTCTGCTGTCAAGGCTTGTTTATACATTCAGTATAAACAGTCATGTCCAAGAACAGAAATGGATGTCCTATATGGGCATCAAATGAGATCTGTTAGAAAAAACAGGTTGTGCAGGAATGATTGCAGTGAGTCCCGAAAGCAATGAAATTCATAGGTAAGCAGTATTGAAGGCAGTAACTGCAGCTTCATCTCAGGCTGAGGGCTTCCTGGTGATACTTCTTAGCAGAATGTTTTGATTTCTGACCCTGATCTCCAGTATCTCTGAAGTCTCACTTTATTCTGCTGGTAGGAAACCTAAAGACAACATAGAAGTGCAGTATTCTTTCTTAGTCTGGGGAAAGCACTCATGCTGAATGTAGTGAAACTGTATTAGAAAGATTGACTTGGACACAGCCTGCACAGTTATGTTTCTGTTCTACATGGGAGTTGTAGAATGCTAATGAATGCTCTTTTTCTTAAACTGATCTGAGTTAACAAAAGCATCTGTGTAGGACAAAACCCCGTTGTTCATTCTAATCGCAAATCCATTTGCTACAGCAGTTACTAAGCATCTTGAATAACTTGACCAAGGAACTAGAAATTGCTTTGGAGATAAGGGCTGGCTCAGGCTCCACATGTTAAAAAACAATGCAATAGTCATCTAACTTCTTAGCTGAAACTCAGAGGTCTCACCACTGTGGGGAAGTGCTGCTTAGCCCTCCTTTGTGATATAGGGATCATGAGTTATTCTCAGAGGACAGTTATTTACCCTGCAGTACTGTGGCTCTGTGGAGTGGTTGTTACAAATTCCATAACTTTTCCATTTCTGAAGACCAAACTAATTACAGACCCTCAGTCAAGACTAAAGTGAGGCTTTACAGCATCGTCTCTTTTTCCCTTCATTTGAGCAAAGGACAATGTAGTCCACTGTTCTTAGGTTAGTAATTGACACTACCCTCTGAAGAATGTGTGTTTTTGCAGTCCAAACTACACTAACTATGATTAGGTGAAGGCATGTTGTTAGTAGGTTTGCTACTTGAAGCTGTGCCATTACTTGTGAGGCAGTGGGATTCTGCAGTCCAGGACCCCAAAGCAGTTTGGAGTTTCATTGCATGTGGCTAAGGGCTACCCAGTCTGCTGCCCTATTTATTGCTGGGTAGCACTGTGGAAGAGTGAAGGCCAGTTTGTTAGTGAAGAAATGATTCCTATTGCTGATGGTGGCTAAATAACCGTGGGGGTTTTGGTAGGGAAAGGAATTGTAATTAAAAGTTGGCAAGGCCTTGGGCAGTGAGAGCTGAGATCATAAGAATCTAACAATACAAGTGAGTAACGGGTATTGGCAGTGGGGGAATCTGTGAGCTTGGAGGAATTATCTTCCCTAACAGGAAGGGGAAATAGTTTTGCTGTTAAGGGAGGCCATGTGGTTATGGGATGTTTGTGAGAGATGTTCAATAGTGCAGGCAAAGAAAGTGGATGGGGAAAGTAATGTGACTCCGGGAAACAGACTTGATGACATGGGAAACAGGCTGAAGAAGGGAAAGAGGAGGAGTGCTCAGGATTTTGGGGGACAGAGGGAGAAAGTCAGCTGGGTTTAGGTTCTACTTAATATACCTGGTGTGAAGTGACAATTGTAAGAAATTGAGAAAGATTTAAATGCACTGCTGCTCTGTGTGTTAATGAAGTTGAGCTGCAACTCATGATTTTGAGCAGAGCTTTATTGAATTCCCTGTTTTCTGAGCTGTCCATGATATTCTTCTTGCCATGACAAAAAAGAAGTCATACAATCCCTGCGGTTTTTATCTGTTAGATGTTTATTGATCTGATGAGACAATGAGAATGCTAAATGCATGGAAAATCAGGTGCTTACTTGAAAGCTAGTAGATTTACCAAACTGTATTTAAGAACTTAATATTTAAGATACAGATGAATTTGTCTTCATTTTTTTACCAGTAGTTCCTAAGTCTAGCTTATTAATTCTTACATCATTCTGTCTCTTCTATCTTTTTCCAAAACAGGATGATACCCCTTTCATCTCAGACACTGATGATGAATCTTCATCATGGCCAAACACAGGAATATGTGATTAAGCCCAAATATTATCCAGTAAAAAAAGTGATTTCAGGAGAACAGTCCACCGAGGGCTCATTACCACTGCGGCTGGGCCAGGATCAACCTGCATCACCTTTTCGTTGTGAGTACAACCATAAAAACCATGCTGCCTTCTTTCTTCATACAAAGCCCTCACCCTCCAATTTTTAAGATGCTGAAATTTTCTGTAGTAACACTTAAAGACAAAGAAAGGTTAAAATAACTATACAGGAGAATTCTTAGATTAGCAAATACTCCAACATTCTGCATTTTGTGGATAAGCAAAACAGACTTTCTGGATTCACTGTTGGAATTTCATCATGCTATTTCTAGATGATGGTTTTTCCTTCAGATAAAAAGGTGCTTTGTGGACACTTCACTAGAATAGGCATAACTATGAGTGTGTTCAGTGTCAGTATGATGGATACCCCTTATGGAAAACTGGAGTCCAGGACTGTGGTCTCATTGGTGACTGTTTTCCTCTATAATTTATTATCTGTTTATGAAGTTGTGCACAGTATGGAGGCTGCATGAGAGTTTCTGCTTCATATTTATAAAAAAGGGATTGTGTAGGTGCCCGGCTTGTGGCCTTGGCTCATGCTCTGTTGTGTGGGGAGCTTGAGGACAAATTTTGGCTTAGAAGATGAAGAGCTTGATGAATTATGGGTTAGGTATTACAGAGTGTCTGCTGGCTTGATTTGGAGAAAAGTTCTTGCAGTTAAATAATGGACTGATTAACATTGAAGCCTCAAGGTACTTGCAGTCTCCTGACAGATTTCTTCTGCTATAGCACAGAGAATTGTGTTCTGTTGAGGTTTTAGAGAAGAGCCTTTACTTCTAAATCTTTAAATAGAATTTTTTTGTGTATCTTTGCATTTTTGCATTGCATATCTTTATGCTCTGTCCATTTATACTAAACTACTGCTCCCTGCTTCCTTTTTCTCAAGTGTAAGTTCATGGATGGTAAATGAAAATATTGGCTCTAATGAGAAGAACAGCGGGGAGCTGGAGGTCTTTCAGTTTACGTTTTCAGAGTGGTGAAGTATGCTTCTTGCAAAGCACTACCTCTCTTTATTAGAAGGTTCAGAAAGATATTTAATCACATTGTCAGCATGAACCAGTTGTTCCTTTTGCAATTAAGACTATACTGTTTTTCTTCCAGTTAACAGTAGTTGTCCTTCAAAAAATATTGTGGCCACTGGAATTGGATTGTATCCCTCACTTCTGAGTCTTGCTACTCCAAAGAGTGTACAAATTCCAGGTTGCATAGCACTTTGGTATTTGAAGTGACTGTTCCTTGTTGGATTGTGCCCTAAAAAAGTCTTCCCTTTTCCCTCTGTTTTTCAAGCTGTTTGAGTTAGTGTACCTTAGATAACCTCAGTGTTACCTGCAAGTAGCAAGCTGCCACTAAATGAAGGAGTTCTGTGAGATTTCTTTTTTCTTCTATAGTAGCATAAAGAGAGAATCCCAGCTGTAAAATGAAGGAGCCAGTGCTTCTAGCTCTTCTTTTGTATGTTATCATTAAATACATTTTTTCAGAGAAGAGAGTGTGGTGGTATTGCCCAAGAGTTCATAGTTACCAACTAGCATGGAGTGCAAAGCAAGTCATTCTGTTATTTTTTTTCTGAACATTTCCATGCATTTTATTTAAAAGTATTAAAACTGTGACAGAGATGGTAATCTGTGAAAGATGCCGGCCACAGAATAAATGTATTTTTCTAGCTGTAGTTACAATCGGTGTTCATTTTTCTGGACTTCTACAGATTATTTCAATCCAGTGACAAGGAATAGATAGTCTTGAAACTGGAAAGAGTGTCAGTTTTGAATTACCTTTAGCAACAGGTCTGTCCTGGCATGTGGGGTACTAGTAGGCTGGGGACACTACCACTACCACTAACCCTGAGTAGGTGCTTCTGAGCATCTTCAGATTCACTGCAAGTCAGTCATGTTTGAGTGCCCCATAGTAGTGTTTTCAGATCAGCTTTTGGAGATACTAAGGTAAAAAATTTTGAAGATTAGTCACATTAACTGTTTTTCAATTAAAATTAATTTAGGATTGCTCCCATGATGTTTACTCTGGTGTATTTATCAGCAGTTTCACTTCTCTGATAATGTTGAGAACATGCAGTAGTCTTATTAAAGATAGCATATAATCAATTCTTTTTTGGCTTTTAAGCTGAATTTTGCTGTAAAGCTATATATCACATGAACAGAGCTTGAAAATTCAGGAAGTCATTGGAGTTACCATAGTATTTCAAGTTAGCCTGGGACGTGAAATTGAGTTACCTGCCAGTAGCCATTTCTACTATCTAGCATTTTTTGTTCTGTGAGATATGAGCTGTCTCCTAAGACTAGCTGCTACAAGGAGTAATAAAGCTTGCATCAGAATTTTACTTTGAGTGCTAAATTTGTAATTCTCATTCATTGTTTGTAATACATGAGACTATTAAAATTGTTCATAGTGTTTTTTAAGAAGTCTTGTGTTTTGAAAACAAAACAAAACCCCACCCTTGAAATAACATTAAAAAGCTTGAACATGGTTTTGAGTTCCCCGACTTACTCAAATTTTCAGAATGGTCACAGTTTTACACCATAATTAATTCTGTCTCCTTATCCCTTGCATTTTAATATAGTTTTAATACAGTTTAATTCATAGGGCTGTATATTGCTTTTTTCAAAGGGCTCATATTACATTCAGAGAGAGAAAAATCAGGACCCGTAAATGTGGTGTTATATACTTTTGAAGGACTTGTGTTTAGAGCTGAAATGCTGTTCTATTTGCATGCTTCTAAATAATCTGTTAGATATTACACTGTAAAGCATTGATCTAATTCTGTTCAATCAGTACACTGTTATAATTAAGCTAGTGCAAATTAATCTTCAGATATCTTTGTGTTGAATTAGCAGATGCTTAAGGATAAGACTGGAAATTCAGAGCCTTCTCCAACAAATGGAAATTAGTTCATGTTGGATAGGCTGACAACTGCAGAGAAACTATAAATGTGGTTTTGAACCAGTGGGAAGACTGAAGATATAGTGTTAAAAATAAGCTTGCAGTGGAATTGATATGATCAGCAACTAAAACCTGAAAATAATGACATCCTGTGGATCTAAACATTTGTAATGTAAATATCAAAAATACCTTAACTTGTAGTTGAGGCCAGCCAAACATAAGTCTTATAAGCGTATGTCTTTTATAAGGTCACTATGAACTGAGTAATTCTAAAGGGATGTGACTTGCTTAAAAGTACATATTGTTGCATTTGACCTGTAATCTGCCTAAGTATTTGGAACCTTGGAGTTGAAAATTCTCTAAAAGTAATAATATCAGCAGCACAGAAATGTCAACTGTAAAATTCTCTTTGCAACCTAGAAGTAAGTGAAACAGTAGGAAGATATTTTCAGTAACTCAAGTACATCTAGCTCAGACATTTCCCACTACTCTCTTAATGGCACTGTTAAATAGTAACCACTAGTCAGGGTAGCACGGGTCCTCTAAATATCAGTGTTTATCTCCCTGGCTTTATAAATGCAGTGCTGAACAAAATTAGTTAGAGCAATTCTGTGTTCTGTTCGTCTAAAATGTGTATGTATATGATAATAAGCAAATTCTGAACCAAATGTACTCTTTCTGTAATTCCTTTCAGCACAGTTTTTGTGAGAACCACTTATTACAGCAGTAAGAGGCTAGAAAGTTCTCATTTTCCCTCCATCCACTTCTAGTGCTAAACGGTTCTTCAGAAAATGCATTTAAATACATGCCTCATTTTCCAGGCTGAGACAGTTGAGGGCTAGTTTTTAGTGGTATCATGCGATTTGCCCATCAGGCTGAAAAAAGTGAAATTTCTGCTTCTGAAATCGGTTGCCCGCATGTTCAGGACAATTTTGTACACCCCCCCACCAGGCTACACTTCCTCATGAGTACCACGATGATGCCACCACTTCCCTGTCTTAGAGGCACATTGAGAAAATACTAATTAGAGCCTGAGGTCATGACAGAATGTACTAAAAGCAGAAGAAAAACTCAGGGGTAGCTATAAAGTACAACAGGCATGTTATGGTGTGAAGTAAATAAAGCA
Organism: Formicarius rufipectus; assembly: GCA_013399695.1. Classification (NCBI taxonomy): domain Eukaryota; kingdom Metazoa; phylum Chordata; class Aves; order Passeriformes; family Formicariidae; genus Formicarius; species Formicarius rufipectus. The sequence goes on along the minus strand of VXAU01000065.1, from coordinate 1,087,130 downwards.
TGTGTTTATATAATGATGTTATTCCAAGGGAGAAGGCAGGATAAGAAGGAAAATGAGACAAATCTCTTTGTTCAAGAAGATAATAGAGCAAGCATGTAAATTTTGCAGTTGAAGTGTGTTAAGCTTATAAAACTAAATACTACAGCAGACTTTTTTCCTTTAAGTAGATGGGGATTTTTGTTTGTCCCCAATATTCCTTATAAAATGCATTAGGGAGACTTGTCATGGTTTTTGAAAGCATGTCTTGAATGTAAGTACTCGAGGTTACATAATGTTAAGTGAAACTGGGCTTCTAGCATTCTACTGTGGCTTAGTTGTGTTTGTTGTGGCTAGAAGTTGGCCAAGTATACCTGCATAGATATTGGACTCAGCATCTACACGTGGGTCTGTGGGCAACACTTGAGTTCTGGTGTAAGGATGAAACAAGATGAAAGTTGTGTAACTCTTCTACCACTGGATACATTATATTGCCTCATATTTTACAATCTAATTTTACATATATTTATGTATACGAAATAAGATTAACATGGATGACAATGTCCCAGCACCTCAAGTTGTGATGTTCAGAATAACCAGTTATGAATTTGGCATAACAGTAGCTTTCTTACTACTGGAAGCATAATGCACTCATACGTTAGAGAAACTCTTCTTTAAGCTCACTGGTAATTTACACGTGCTGGTATCACTGATGTTACAGGTTGATTTGGCAAAAACATATGTTACTTTGAAATTTCAGTTTAAGCTATTTTTGTGGAATTGCACCATTCTGACTTCACTAAATGACACTTGCTTCATAAAGATAGTGTTTTCCCACCAGGAAGTATGGCTAAGCAGCTAAACAAGACATGTTTTAGTGTTTAAGAAAGTGCACACAGAGATATGACATGTGTTCCATAAATGCATCTGTATGATTTGGCATTCCACTCGAGTTCAGAGTTGACTTTAGAGAAAAGCTCCATAAGGTCCTTGCTGGATCAGATAGCATTTTCCCTTTTCTTGGTGTTTGTTTGTGGAACCACTCTGTGTAAACAGCAAAATAATTCTCTCACTGGCTTATCTTAACTAGGGCATTGCATCGTGATCCTTGTAACTTCTGCCTATCAAGATATTTGCAGATGCTAAACAGTGGTAACTTTCCTAACAAAGTTTTGGGAAATTTGGAGGTCAGGGAGGATGTTAAAGCTATACTCTGAACAAGGTATAGTCAGCAGAATAAGGTGGGTCAAAAGAGAATGAACAGTTAGAAGACTAACAAGAAGAAATAACAGAAAAATCACAACACAGTGTATTTGGAGGGAATGTAGAGTGACATTCACTTCAGTTACTCATGGGAACTGACATTCTTGTCCTGCTACTGGTTGTACATAATCAAACACAGGGAATAAGGCAAGTGTAGAAGCATCTCAGACTTTGTTTCATATTCTCAAATGCAAAACGTTAGCACATGTTCTAAAGTCTTTGCTCCTGTTCAAGAGACAGGAGGGATTTCTCAGGGATGTTCTAAAAAGTCCAAGAAAGATTTGGTGCTGTCAGCATCAGGGTCTAACAGCACTGTGGGTTGGTTTTTTTTTTGAGGACAAAACCCAAACAAGTTCAGTGAAGCACTCTTTTCCTCTCTCCTCCTTAAGAGCATTGCCCATCCTATTGTTAGAACAGCATGGCAGTTCATAACAGCCACTTAAAGTTTACTTTTGTTTCCAGCAGGACTTGGAAAGAGTGGGCTAAACTGAAAGATATAAATTAAGTGGCTTAACTAGAGTCACAGTAATGCAGCTAACTCTGTCAAATCAAGCAGCACATTTTCTTGGATTTTGCTCCAAAAATAGAGTGACAAATTCTGAAAAAACTTTCACAAATGAATGCCATTAATTTAGCAATTATAAGAGACTATAGAGTTCTTTGAAGACCTTGGAGGAAGAATAGCTCTGTATAAATATAAACTGTTTCACTCAACATACTGTAGCTGTGTTTTTAACAATACTCTTTCTAAGTTGTCTTTGTGATTGCTTGTGTATCCTTAAAGGGTTCACAGCTGAACCCAGTAAATCAGCATCCCTCAAAAAGTACTGTGTTTCTCTCTTTGGACTCTGAAAAGAGTTTATGGCCCTGAGCTCACCTGTTGAATGTGTAACAGGCAAAGACTGCTGGTGCTTTTATAGAAACTATTTTAAATGTTGCATTCACCCAAAAATGAGTTATCATCTCTCTGCTTTAAAACACAGAGACTTGTACACAGCACCATGAGGAAAAATGTTGGAAAACCAGATTGGTGATCTGGCAAACAGAATTAAAATCAGTTCAAAAAGTGCTATAGCGGGGGGAAAAACAGACTGAGACAAATGCATCTCAACTGCTGCAATGAAAGAGAATTGGCTTCAAACCTAAAAATTTCTCAAGAAATAAAAAAAGAGGCTTTCCAGAAAATTCTGTAGGAGAAAACCTCTATGATGTGTTTGAAAATGTTAATTGAGGTGGATATAAGAACTGCTTGAACCCACAGAAACATTAAAAGTCCCTTAGCCAGTGTAACTCTGGAGTTGCTGTAATCCAAGTCTTTGATACCAAGAACTGATTCTGATTGTTACAAGTAGTTGAGTCTGGTTTTCTTCATGAAAGATGTGAAAGTGCTTTTCTCTATCAATGCTGTTGCCTCTGCCACAAGGAATGAACAAATGTTGATGAAAAAAGTATTGCAAGCACTTTCATACCCAGTGAAGCTGAGATGTCAGAATCAGTGACATCCTTATTTCTGTTGTAATTTTTTCCCTCTTGAAAAAAACTAAAGGAAAAAAAGATCTTGCTTCATGCAGTGGTGAGAGAGAAGATTTTTAATGGTGATTCAGCATGCAGAGGCAGCTGCGTTCATTTATAGCTTAATTCCATTATGTCCTGTCCTTTGTCACTGTTTACAGTTTGTTGAGTTCTTTAGTGCTTTTTGGTTGTTTCCTTTCAGGAAATGGATCGTTAAGTGGATATACTTAGTAAGACAATAATACTTTAATTTTTATTCCCTATTTTTCCTAGGAATGATAAACATGGATTTTTGCCCTTCAGATTTTTTCTCACTTAAGGGAGTTGATTGTGTTGGGAGGGGACAAGTGTCTGGCTGTCTTAAGAATTTATCTTCTCAAGAAGTAATGCTCTCCTTACTTAAGACTTTTAATATTATTATGTACTATTTGTATTACTGTTGTGAAAGAAGCCCAAATAATTACCTTAGGCAAAATGCATAATTTCAGATGAGTGAGATCAGGTGGGAAATGTTGATAAAATGGACAGTGGTGTTGTATTTAGCTGGTACAAAGCTACTCTACAGCTGTAAATTTGTGTCTGAAGATGTTCACTTCCTGCACACTGCACAAGCTGACCAGCAGTAGGTTCCAGCAGAAAATTGCTTGTGTTTGGCTGTGAAGTCACTGCTGCTTCGTTGCAGCTATGATGATGATTGTGTAGAATGACTTTCTGCCTTAGATGTATGTGGGGAATATGCAGGAAAATGGACATTTTGTGAACATTTCTGTGAACAATCCATGAAGCAGTTCCCAAGAGAAACAAGCCTTTGTTTGCATATTTCTGGATAGTAGCAAAGGAACAGTTCATAGCTTTGAGATAGGTTCTTATCTGCACCTGCTCATTAAAAGTAAAGCTGCAAGTCCTCCCAAATTCCTCTGGAAAGAATCCATGGGGTGGACTTCGGGCGGAGCTAATTAACACCAAGATCAATGGACTGTGGAGCTTAGATCACCTGAACATGGACAGTTTGAGTTATCCAATCATTTTATATAATCATATAACTAGGAAGCACAGACTGTATGAATATAGGACCGTGTGTGTAATAAAGTGCACCTTTTACTGCTGATCATGATGGTCTGTGTGTGTTGTACCTGTGCTCCTTCACCTTTAGAAGTATGTCTGTGTTTACATGTGACTTTTTGGCTTTTGTTCCCATATCTTTCAAGTGAAAGCATCCTGGGTCTAGATGTGCTTAGGTACCTAAGTAACTGGATAACCTGAATGGAGGCTTATAAAGGCTTATACACCTGAATGCTGTGCTGGATTGCTTGCAACTGGAGTTGTATCCAGCACTAAACCTGAGATGTTGGATGTGAGCTATCAGGCATGAGACTCTTGAAGAGCTTTGAAGTTCTGCTTCATGAAAAGTACTTTACTCTGAAAAAGACAGGCCATCTGGGTGCCAATATTTTGGGCAAGTCATACCTGAAGCTGAAGCACTTGACTGCCTGCCTATCCTTAGGAGGGCATTCAACTAAAGTCTCCAGCAGGATTAAGCTCTATAAGGAGTGCTATAGCATGGTCACAGTGTCTGGAACCAGCTGTAGTGAAGAGTCACCCGGATCTTCAAAGAAATGTTTCTGAGCCCTCAACAGATTTGAACTAAACACTCTTAGAACCTCAGCATTTCCTGTTTAATGGGCTGGGCACATTCCTTCGCAGTGTGCTAGTTAGGCTGCTTGTTCCGTGCAATTTACTTTTCTCGTCCCTTGGAAAAGAGACATAGGACTGATTAGAAGTATAACTCGAGGCTAAAATACAGCTCCTTAGCATCATATCCATTTTTTGATCTAATCATGTCTTTAAACCAAATAAACACAGAACAGATTAAAAGAATTATTGCCAATAGGTTCAGTTGAATAGAGTTGAGGCCATTCCATTAGACATCAAACCACTTGGCAATCTCTAATTTATTTGGGTTGGTACCTTTTTCTGGATAGTTCTGAACTATGTGAAGGGAAATTATAGTCATGTTTCTCATTGATTAGTGTTTTAAAAATGCTTTAAATGTGGAACATGGCTGTAGTTTAAGATTGGATTTTTGTTGCCTGAGGATTGCATATAAAGCATCTTTGCAGTGGTAAAAAAGACAAGGAAGACAAAAGGTGATTCATAAAACCTCCTGACAGAGAACCCAGATTTCAAATCTATGTGTTATTTGTATGACATGCAGGAATTCCTGTGAATTCCTCTGACTTGCTCTGGTAAAAAACTGTGTCAGAGAATTTATCAGCACAAGGCTTCTGGTGGCATATAAACAGAATTATGAATGTCTTTCTAGAAAATCTCAGCACTTGTGCCAGCATATGTTCCTCTGGTGCTTTTAAGTGGCAACCATCCATATAAAGCACAAGAAACCTGTGTTCTGGATGTCAGAGAGTTTGTCAGAATTAATGAAGAAAACCTGCTTGAATTACGGAAGTGTTGCTGTAATGAATGACTTCAAAGTACACCGTTTGCATTCATCTCTGTCTTAAACTGAGGTTAAGAGAATAGAATAGTGGGTTATTTGCCTCTTCAGAATATACCATAGATTTTCCTGTAATTTAGTGTGTTTTGGAGGCTGTTGGGGGTGGTGGTGAGTAAGACAATATTCTTTCTGTTCTGTGACAGGGAACATGGAAGGGATTGTATGCCTGTGATGACCAGGAAGGAAAAAATTTTTCCAGATATCTTCAGTTATCCTCTTCCTTATTCTGAAAGCATCACATTTTTGGGATGATTTCTTTTTCTATCTCAAGGATGCTAGAGAAGCAACCAGGGCTCAAAAAAGAGGGTAAAGAAACAGGAGTGCAAGAGAAGCAGGAAGTCTGAGGACTGAGTCCAGTTCTGACTGGAGGGAGATGATTGTGTTAGGAGCATCTAAACAAGACAGAGGGAGAAAATGATGTGAAGTTGTAGTGACATGGCTAATCAGAAATGGGTATATAGAAATCTGTGAAATAGTCGCAATAACAATGGCAACAAAAAAATCTGTGCACATCCCTGTTCAGTTACTGTCATAATAGGTAACTGAATCATGTTTTGCTCTTTTTGAAACCCTTTAGGTTTGCATGAAGACAGTAGAATTGAGTACTTGAGAAGTGACAAAATATCAAAGGTATTAACAGATGAAATACTTGTAAAATCATACAAATGTGAGTTACAGAAATAACAGAAACTAGGAAGGAATACTAAATTAATTGTATTTCATTATTGTGTTGCTATAGCTGTCTAGACTTGTTAAATACAGCTTGTTGTACTGCTGTCTTGCTCAAAATGTTTGACTGAATGGATGTGCACAAGTACACCTCACCCTATGCAGAGCTGTGGGGTGTACTCTAAGTATCAGAGAAGGTGTTAAAGCATCAGAGAAGGTGTTAAATCTTGGATGAAGTAAAATTTGATCTTTTTAAATTGGTTGACATGCCTAATTTCTCCCAATGCTTGTGAAAAAAGAACTGAATGTGATGTCTGCAAGGGAACAGTAACAAAGTTTCTGGAAAGAGCAAAGATATACTGTTCTTTCCAAAGGTAGGTATTATATATTGAAACCAAAAATCAAATTAGCAGCTGTCTTGCCTTTTTGAATCCATGTGGTTTTCAGACTTGTTTGTGCTTGTGACTGTTACAGAAAGAATAAGGCTCATAGTCTGCCTAATTTTTAGATGGATGAGGTTTGACTACAGGAGGTTTTACTCCTATGCTCAGAGCAAAGTAAGGGCTGAGTTCAGTCTTGCCAAGGTCATTCAAGGAATGTTTCATACTTGCCTTACTGGGATGATACCTGTGTCAGCAGATCAGAAGGGTCTTTGGGAGATCTGTGCCTCTTTGGCCTAGCCTGCCTATTGTTTCTTGTTATGAATAGTGCACTGCTGGGAGAGAAAAGTAAGTAATACCAATAGAAGCATTTTATGTAAAGCTGTATTAAATAATTCTGCTGCTTTCCCAAACATAGATCAGACCTCAGCTGCAGTATAGTGTGGTTTCGGACAGCATATTTGAAGAAAGATGAGGACCAAGGAGTCGTATTGGAAGCAAAACAGAGTGGATGGAAATTTGCAAAAGGAAATTGTAACTGCAATGAGGTCTCCCCTCAATCTCCTCTTCTCCAGGTTGAACAGAACAAGTGACCTCAGCCACTCCCCATATGGCGTCCCCTCAAGGCCCTCCATCTTCATTGCCCTCCTTTGGACACTCTCCAATGGCTTAATATCTTTCTTATATTGCATTGAGGATGATACAATGTGTTACTCTGGAAAAAGTTCAGGTGGTTTTGGTCTGGTGAAAATGAGTCCTAGGCAGATGTGTGGTAGCAGTCTTCAGGTGTCTTAGAAATTGATCCACAGAGGAACAATGTTTTGTCAGAGTTTGTTGTAGATAAAGCAAGGCAACAGTAGGCTACAAGGGAAATGTGTGTTAGGTATTAGGAATATCTTTATAATAGGATATGCTGGAACACTGGAAAAATTTCTTCTGGGAGGATGTGTAATCTGCGTAACAGAAGGGGTTTGAGGATAGTCTAGACAACCTTTTGTTTTAATGTTGATGGTTTATCTTGTGGTAGGTAAAACAAGGGAGAGGGAGATGAGATGACCTCTCTCTTTTGGTTCTTTTAGTGCCTCACATGGCCTATATTCCTCCTAATGTGTAACCTGGAATTTAGGGAAGACCTACCTCTGGTCTGTATGTCAGTCTGCTTTGTCTATATTCCTTTTTAGTTTTTCCTGTTTATTTTCCTTCTTTATTGTCTAGTATTAGAAATCTTCCAGATGATGATATTCCTAAGATATGTGATAGATAAACTCAACTTTTGACCTTCGGGAACTAAATTTTTTTGTTGGTTTTGGGGTTTTTTTGGTGTGTTTTGTTGTTGATTTTTTTTTTATTTTTTCTTTTGTTTTAAATTGATTATTAAGTGGTGACAAGACAGAACTTCCTCTTATATTGCCACGAGGGCAAAAAGGTCATTTGACAATAGTTTCAAGAGCTTAATTGTTTTCCTTACGTGGTTGAGTTTTATACAGTGTCATCTTTCCTTTTGGCTGAACAAGCATATCTAGTAGTAAGGACTAAACCAGATGGATTGGTGAAATAACTGGGAGACAGTTTTAGGAAATGAGTAATTTCTTTCTGCTTATTTTGTATTTAATTAAGAAAAAAGAGGGGGTATTTTTCATCTGAGAATTTAAAATGTTGACTCTATTAGCTGTTTAAAAACTAATTGGCTTTGATTTGTGAAGATTTCATTTCAAAACTCTCCTTGTGCATCATGGTAATAATTTGAAAACATGAAATATCCTGAGATAATTTACTATCATTGGGAAAAAAGATAACTTTAAGATAGACTCCTCAGATCTGATGACATTGTGTAGATAAACATATGAAAACATATTGGATTCAGTGCAGAAAGTAGGGTGTCATGGTAAGAGAGTCGTGTATATCATTATTGGCAGTACTAATGGAAAGCCTACAGTTCTATTAGTTTTGTTTCCCCAGGAGACTTGCCTCAGGATATTTGTCATAAGTGGAGGTATTAAAAAAAAAAAAAACCAAAACAAACCGAGGGGGGGGAACCAAACCAAAAAAA
>VXAU01000065.1:886389-1078752 GCA_013399695.1 Formicarius rufipectus | reverse complement strand
AAAAACCGGGGGGGGGAAACAAAACAAAAAAAAAAAAAAAAAAAAAACCAAAAAAAAAACCAACAAAAAAAAAAAAAAAAAAAAAAAACAAAAAAAAAACAAAACCAAAACAAACAAAACACACAAAAAACCAAAACAAACAAACAAAAACCAAAACAACAACAAAAAAACCACAAACAAAAAAACCTCACACCACAACAAAACTCACCAAAGCCCCCTAACCTCTCTTAATATCTTAATGTAGGCTCAGGAATTTTGGTGCAAGGGTTATGGGAGATGTATGCATAAGCTCTACTGTGTACTTGGTCGGTAGAAGCCACTGCTTGTGATTTTATTTATTTATTGTGAATCACTTTGATTAGATCATGGCAAAACACAAACCCATCACACACTTATATCAGTATTTTTTGACACATTAAAATATTATATTCTTTTTGCCCCACTTGACCTCTGTAGTCATCTTTTTAACTGAATACCAATTCTGCTTTCACTCGTGTTGCTAGCCCATTGTCTTCCTGAAAAACAGGGCCATGCCACAAATCATCTGAGCTCCACTATTGAATGCTGTCAGAATGTTGGAGCTGTGAGGGCAGCCATAAACCCAAGGGAAAAAAATGTGTTTTTAGAAATTCTTCTAGAAAGAAACAAAGTCTGAGTTGAATTACACAGGAACCCAGGAGGCTGAGGAAGAATCCTTCCCCTTATACAGCTCTGCCCATGCATGGCTGTGTGAGCCATTGTGACTGGCTGGACATAAAATCTGCCACCTGCCTTGTCTTAACTCATTCACCTCTTCTGCTACTGCAGGGGAAAAAAAAAAAGAAAAAAAAGGGGGGAAAAAAAAAACCAAACCCCAAAAAACCCAAACAAACAAAAAAACCCCCACCACAACCCAAAAAAAACCCCAAACAAACCCAAACCAGTTTGTCATAGTGGACAGTGGGGGCAGAAGGGACTCTATGAAGAATTTTCCATTTTCCTGCTTGTATTTTCCGTTTCTCCTGCAGTTGTTGCTAAATCATAAATTTATCACAGCAGGAGCTTGCTGTGTTCGTGTTATATCATAGTGATTTACGGAGATGGAAAGAAAATCACATACACATGATGCAAACTTTCAACTAAAATCTCCTCATTTTACCCAGACATCTTTTTTTAATCTGGCTCAAGATTTTTACAGATTTTGGAAATTATGGGTGCGTTCTTCTGCTGATCTCTTTTGACAAATGTACATGGAGTTAAGTATAAGTGAGTCTGGACTATGAGGCAGGATGATGGCGCTGTTGGCTGAGTATCCTCATTGTAAATTTGCTGCCTAGCTCAGGGATGAAGCTTTATTCAGTTTTAGTAACACTGATTATCCTCTTAAACCAGAAAACTGGGTTTATTTTCAGTTCTGCCCTTTTTTTTTTTTTTCCCCAGTAGCTTTGCTATTTATTTGGTGTTTGTATGTTCTACTTTTGTTGTCTATCATTTGGCTCATCTATTTATCTCGTCTCACATTTGTATTTCTTCAGTCTGGTGTTGTACTTAAGAACATAGTGAGGTGTTTCATTTCCACACGTTTAAAATAGGTCTTGAAGAGTTTATGATACATCTGTCTATATATATCTAAAAAAAATTATCCCAGGTGTGTTTCTGTACCACTGTGATTTTTTTCCAGAAATGAATTTGAGCTAATCTAAGTTGCAGATTTTGACATGTCTATGTCACTGTGGCATCATCAGTAAAGGTTCGAGCTTAAAGAGGAAAATAGTCTGTATGCTTGCTTAAAAATACACTGTCCTTTAATATGACCTAGTCCAAACTCAAAAAGTGATCATGGCTATAGCAGTAATGGTATTTTTCTAGCGTGAAATTGTGGGGTTTAACTTTAAAAATGCAAAATCAGCCAAGAAATATTAAAGGATATAATTTCTTATTTAGAATTGAATTTTCCTCTTTGGAGAAGAGACAGAGGGGAAAACCCCCCACATTGAAGAGAAGAAAGGGAGAAGATTCAAGGAAGTCTAAGAGTCTAAACTTGCTGGTTTTGCTGAAAGCTTCCTTTCAGAAAAAGGGCTTGTGGTCTGTTTTCAGTTTGAATTTGGGTGTAGTAAGCTCACTGTTAAGGTCCCTAAATATCAGAATTTGTGAGGATAGTGCTGTCTACTTAGGTGCAACTGCAGAGAAGAATCATAGTAACATCTCTGCCTTGACTCACCACCTCATGCACCGGTCAATTTTCAGTTTACAGGCCATCATTAACTTTGTATCCTTCCTAAATGTCTCCAGAAGAATTGAAGTTAAAAGATGGGGCCTACTAGGCAATCTGAATAAATTAATTGTCATTATAGTATTCATAAATTTAAGAAAGATGGGGGAAAATCGTCCTATGTTTAAAGAATATGAAGCTGTCTTATTTCTATCTGTTTGCAACTACCAAACCAGAAATATCTGAGGATTAAATGTGTTTTATAGCAAAATAAGTAGCATAAATCTTGTGATAGGTGAAAAACTGGCTAACAGGTTGGGCACAGAGGGTTTAGTAGATGGGATTGCATCAAGCTGGCAACTGGTTGCTGGTGGGTTTCTATAAAGCTCCATTTTAGGGCCAGTGCTCTTCAATGCAGTTTTGGGTGTCACAGTATAAGAAGCCTACAAAGCTATTATCCAAGGGCCCTGAAAACAGTAAAGGGCCTTGAGGGGAAGCCGTGTGAGGAGCAGCTGAGGTCACTTGGTCTGTTCAGCCTGGAGGAGAGGAGACTGAGTGGAGACCTCATTGCAGTTATAACTTCCTTGTGAAGGGAAGAGGAGGGGCAGGCACTGATCTCTTCTCTATGGTGACCAGTGACAGAACCTGAGAGAATGGCCTGAAGTTGTGCCAGGGGAGTTGTAGGTTGGATATGGCAAAAGGTTCATTGTCCAGAGGGTGGTTGAGTAGTGGAACAGACCCCTGAGGGAAGTGGTCACAGCACCAGACTTGACAGAGTCCAGGAAGTGTTTGGACAATGCGCCCAGGCACTCTTGGGGTGGTCCTGTATGGGGCCAGAGGTTGGACTCTTGTCTTTATGTGAGTTCCTTCCAACTCAGGATATTCCATGAAAAACATTGCTGAATAATGATTTGAATATTTTTAGGGAGTAGGACTTGCACCATGTTGTTTTTAAGACTTCTTCCCTGAAAAAGCTGTGTTTAAATATTTTTTCATGGTTACTCTTTAGCTCTTTAGATACTGATCTGTGTTTTTGAAACTACTGTTCAACTGTTGTTACTCCTGAACTTAGATGCCAATATTTTTCTCATCCAAAAGCGTTGAAAGAAACATTACAATGATTACAATGTCCATTGCATCTCATACTAAGGCCTCTATTACCTCTACTACAGGTTTTTTATGGTAAAAACTAAACTGTGATAAAAATTAACCTTCTGTTCTTTGTGGACATGTTGTATGGAATATTTCTTGGTAGGAGATGTACTTGGTTTATACAAAACATTTCTAGGTATTGGGTAGAACAAGACCACCTGGCTTCCACGTTCTTCCCTGATGCCATGGCAACACAAACCACATGATCTTCATCCAATTTCAGTATTTCTCCATGAGCTCCATGACATATTGAGCTCTGCATTTTCTTTTTTTTTTTTTTTTTTTTTTTTTTGCTGGTAACTTGTCTGGGTCTCCCAATACTGTGTAGGCAGGACTGACTTTTGTGACTCAACTGTTGTTTTAATTAGATCACATCCTAAAGGAAAAATATTGCTAAAACATTTGAAAATATAAAATGGACTCCTTTCTTGGAAACTATATATGTAAGACTTTGCAAATAAAATGCAAAGATGGAAGTATTGCTTTTGAAGCTGTGCTTAAGAAAAGCAAAGCTTAGAAGTTCAATCCTCAGCAGTTCACAGGTCACTTATATCTGTTTATTGGTAAAAATGTCTTTCTTCAAAATGCTTGGTATCCAAGGAACAGAGATCTTCTAAAGTGACTAAAATCACAGTTCTAGCCTTTAATTGAAATATTATATTCCTGTGTCTTTCTGGGCTCTGCTTTTTCTAACCATTGTTATGTTTCTAACCATAAGGTGGAAGCATATGTATCACAGCTGCTGTTCAAATAGAGCACTGTCTTTACTGTAGACAAAACAGTTGGCACAATTGCTTTATTTGTTTATGAAGAGCCAGAAATAAGAAGGGTTTATATTCTTTTGAAGTGGGAAGACTTTCTTAATTTTCCTGAGATTTAAAAAAAAAAAAAAAAAATAGTTTGTCCAGAGGGTATTTCATAAACTAGGTTAGGCAACTATCCAGGAACTTTTTATTTCTATGATTTGAGGAAGAAGGAGATTCTTCTCTTTCTGTGCGTCATTTCTTGGCATTGTTAGGCTTGATATGAAAATATTTATTAATAGTTTCCACAAAGATGGTATGATATATTTACAAGAACTTTCTGAATTTATTAGGAAGGTTGCAGAGGAGAAATGGTTTTCTTTTTAAGTAATTGCAAATGGAATCTGTTCCCTAATTTTCCTAATGAATAGTTTTAATATCTTTTTTGTCTTCAACTGTTATTTGTAGAATCAAATACATCTGTTTTTAGATATCATTCTGTAATAAGAAATTCTTCTAATTTCCTTAATTTAAAAGTTAGTGTTGGTGCAGTTTTTATTACTTCAGGTCTTAAAGTAACTGGGAGGAAGTATATGAAAAAAAGAGAATCCAGTCACTTTTATCTTTGATCTCAGTATTTTAAAGCACTGATACTTCCTCACCCTTTTCTCTGAGCTGTTTGTTGCTTGAACAAAGGCTGACAGCAAATCTCAGTCTATAATATGTAAATCTTTGTGGAAAAATAGTGCCAAAAAGCTGTGAAGAAAAAAATGGGTCCAGGCAGCTGCGTCACAAGGTTTGACCACTTCGGGCTGGGGTGCCAGGAGATTTGAGACAGATGTTTTCAGACATGCTGCATGCCTAAAACATTTCCAGGGGTCGAGCTACAAATAGTGACTTAATAAATGCAGAAACAGGAAAAGTATGTAGGAATACACAAGAGTTTATTCACCTCTAGGTGCACAGCCAGCCTCTTTGCATTACATCTGCCTGTCAGGGTTGGCTATTTAAACTGTCATGCCCTTGGTATTGCTCTTTGTCTGCCTGTGAATAAAGTGCAGCATTGTGATTACTAATCCCACTCCAGTGACTTGACTTTAAATGTGGTTTTGGAGCAGATCCCGGAGTTCTGTTTGCTAAGCTTCCTACTCCTGTTTCAGAGACACCACTGGAAATCTATGAGAGAGAGCACTGCAGTCTGCCCTCCTCCTGTAGACCTGTCGTCTTTTCCCCCCTCCCCGCGCCTTTTTTTTTTCCCCAAAAAAACTTTTTGAAGGAAATCAATGGATATCAAAGTGATCTGCTTATTTTTCCTTTTTTCTTTGCCTCGGCTGACAGTGGGAAATCACACTGGTCGTATCAAGGTGGTCTTTACACCCAGTATCTGTAAAGTGACTTGCACCAAAGGCAACTGTCAGAACAACTGCGAGAAGGGAAATACAACCACCCTGATCAGTGAAAACGGCCACGCTGCTGACACTCTGACAGCCACCAACTTCCGAGTAGGTGAGTACCCTCAAACTTTGTCTGTCCTTAACTGTCCTCTCTTGACTAACGGAGGGAGGAGATGTTTTGTTATTAATACCAGTTGTGCATCTGTTATTCTTTGTTTGGAGGGCTGTGCTGAGTAGGAACCATTGTGTGCTAGACAGGATTTCTAGTGTCTTTCGGAAATATTCCCAAAAGTTCCTTTTGTGTCAGAGAAGAAAAAGCTCCCATATTTTTCATGTGAGTTTTCAGCTGCAGGGCTGCAACATGCTAAGCTGAAGCTTTTGGTAAAATTCATCCCTCAGAGTTTTCTGAGTAAATAAGGATTCCACAATATGTGTTTCCTCTATTTTATTTGTTGAATAGGTATCATATGCACATAAATTCAGTGTCAGCTTGGTTTTGTCTTCAAAAACTTGTTTAGCAATTCCTTAGAACTGCAATCCTTAAAATATGCATTAGCTTAGAACTTACTGCTGAAAGAAAATCAGATTTCATATTTGGCATTTTTAGAAACTGAAATAATGTTAAGCCTGATTAAAGTTATCGAAGCCAGTAATTTCTTTGTGAATGTTTACCCTTTCTGCTTCCTCAATAAGACTATCAACAATATGCCAGACTAAACCCTGTAAGTGCTTGACTGTGTTGAAACAAATCCTGAAAGCTCTCTAGGATAACGATTAGCCTATTTCAGCTGTAAGCTATGGAGGAATTTGCCTGCAAGTATGAGTCTTGTAAGCTAAGGGAAATACATATATGGATACATACCTAAACACTACTAAATTTGTTGTTTTACATTATGGTATCCTTAACTGCTCTTAAAGAGTACTTTGTAGATATCCTTAAAATAGAATAGTGTTGTTTTCTGAGAAAAAAAGCTTAATTATTTTATAATTTTCTTGTCAAAGAATGCCAGATATGAACATTGTAATTTTAGTCTCTGTCTTGTATAAACATAATGTTCAGGCAGTGCTGAGGCTGACCAGTATTGCCCTTTTTAATGTGCCCTATATTTTATGCCCAGGGGTGGGGGGAAGCTGTTCCAAATGATTATACTTTTCATCTGGACAGATGATACAAAAAGCAGTTCCCTCTTTTAACACTCCTACCAGACTGTGTGTGAAAGCCCTTGAAGTTACCAATGCATTCCTTGATAATATGATGGTAAAAGTTGCATGTTTTAGACTAATAGTATAACCAGTCTTTTGAAACAGCAATACAGCAAATTTTGGGGTTTGTTTATGGTTGTTTGGAGGCATTAAAAAAGAAAAGGATTTTGTAAAGGAATGGTCAATAAAATACTTTAAATTTGTGTTTACTGACAATACAGTTTTTTACCAATATTTTGGCAAGAACCACAGCTAACAAAATATTTTCTTTAGTTTTCTGACTACTGTGAAAGGATAGGGTTATTCTTCCCCCCTTTTGTTTGACCTAATTTTTCTGTTGAAATTATGAAATGCTAAGAACAGGCAGTCGTGTAATTTGTCTGCTATGTAAATCTGTGCTGTAACATGACCTCCTCTCAAATACTTGCTAACTTGGAGAGTGGAAACGGACCTGTGCAGACGTGTTCCACACCTTCCTTCCTTCCTGGCCTCAGGCCATGCGACTTGGGATGCAACTTGTACAATAGGCTGCTAGAAATAGTCAACCAAAGCAGTCTAAAACAGTGCTCAGTAGACAGATAAGGGAGTGTTATGTTTAAAAAATTATAAAAACAAGTTGCAACTCATGAATAAGGATTTAAACCTGCCTGCAGCTATCTATCTTCCCTATTACCTTTAAAAGACAAAAGGGGTTTGCCATAGTTTTAAGTGTTGTCATTTTCACAGAAGAAAGATGTCTGAACTAAGACTTCAAGATTCTTCAGTTAAAAGTGCTGCATGAACATCTTAATAGCTGCAGGAGAGAGATCCTACATCTGTAGATTTTCTTTCACTGATCACAAATTTTCAGGAGTTTTTGATTCAGGGTTTAAAGTATATACTACTGAAATGTTTGGTTTTTGTTTTTTTTGGGATCTGTTCTCTAACTAGTGCTTCTCATTAGCTTAGGCTTGTCCTGATGAACATGACTCCTGATACATAAAGCAGAAGTAGTTTGGGTCTTTGCAGATACTTTAGTTATATTTTTAACATCTGTATTATATTTGACTTGTGCTTTTTGCTTTTAAGTCATTGTTCTAAACTTCGTCATTTAGTGTTTGCCCAAAATGCATGGAAATTCTTATTTGGATCATTTGACATTTAAAAATGCAACCATGAAAAAATGTCATGTCAGAGAATGCATATTTAAAGCAATGAGCAACACTTTTTTAGTATGCTTTTTAAAAAATATAATAATACTTCCTAAAACCAGAAAAGATAGTCTCATACCCTATTTGGATAGCTAACTCTTATTACTAATAAAATATACCTACTGTGAGTGGGGAAATAAAGAAACTGCTTCATGTTTTTAGTTTTAAATGCATTTCTGTAGCAGGAGCAGCACTCTAGTAGACAAAACTGAATTTAGGTTCTGTGATGACAGGTTAAGTTAGACATTATTTAGCTTTGTTCTTAAGAATATGTTATTTCTACTAATGAACTAATATAAAATTTTTTGTTTGTTTTAAACTTTGTGCTGAACTTCATAAACCCTTCTTTATTTCAGAGGGAGTCAGTTGCAGTACCTGTAGTGAAGTTGCTCAAGCTTTTCCATGGGTTATTTCAGAATCTTTAAATGTGCTGAGTTTGTCATTTAGGCTGAACTTTGGTACCAGTGAGTCCAGGCAAGGAATATTTCCTGTAAATTTTATAAGATGTGGATAAGGTGTTAAAAACAAAACAAAAAAAACCCACAAGGGACAGATTAGGGGAAGTCCTGCTTTTCAGGTAACTGAGATTTTTGGCTCTTTTCAGAAATACCTCATAGCATTGCAATTGAAGGTGATGAAAGTTTGGCATTTTAAAGGAAGGATCTCCTTGATTGCCAGGCTGCTTCAGAGAAACTTTGGGGTTTTTTGCTATTTCATTTTGTGAATGGAGTGTTTCACAGTTAAACTAACCAACCTCCAATATTTCATTGACTTAGAGAATTAAAGCATTTAATCTGAGTGAAAACTTTTGTTGAATAGGTGATTCTCACTATTCTATTGGATTGATGCATGAGCAGTTTGTATGGTATTTCAATCCTGATATATCTACAGAGGCTTGTAAAACTGGGTTGGTATGTGTGCTTAGGAAAGGCTGCAAATAGAATAACACACGAGGTTTCTGTCTCTTTCCCTGTTGAAGTTACTCAGTGATGTCCTGTTTCTCCTCAAAATTATTCCACATTCCAATTTTGAAATGAATTTTCTTTCTGTAAGGAGTGGGAGGACAGTGACGAATTTTTAACTGTAAAATGAAGCCATAAGGGATTAGAAAATGCCTAAAATAATGTTTTCATGCTCTATTTTTTTTTGTTTTGTGTATGTTTATTTAATTAGAGATTTACATTCTATATTTTCCATAGGATCCCTGCCTCGTTCATTCAACAGAATAACAGAACTTAGTAAAGGAAGAAGTAATTTAATGCTTAGGTTTGTACTCACTGTTCATTTGCAACCCTGCATCTCATTTAACTGGTTCATTGAAACTGTTAAAAACAAGAAGTTGCAGTTATTCAGTGAAAGTGAGTATCTTTCTGTAGAACTTTGTGCTTGAGCACTTGGCAGCATTTGTGTCAAACAAGGAAAGAGAATCATAGACTTACAGAATAAGAGAAAATGGGTTGGAAGGGACCTTAGAGATCATCTCATTCCAACTCCTTGCCTTGGACAGGGAACATTCCACTAGAACAGGTTGCTCAAAGCCCCATCCAGCCTGGCCTTGAACAGCTCCAGGGATGGGTCATCCACAGCTTTGGGCAGCCTGCTCCAATGTCTCACCACCCTCACAATAATGAAATTCTTTCTAATAGAAAATCTAAACTTGCTCTCTGTCATTTTTGAGCCATTCCCCCTTGTCCTATCACTACATGTGTTTATAAAAAGTCCCTCTTCAGGTCTCTCATAGGCCCCTTTAAGATGTTGGAAGGCTGCAATAAGGTCTCCCTAGAGCCTTCTCCTCTCCAAGTGAACATGGTATCCTAAGTGAAACTGTATCTGGTCCTTCATATTTAATCATAAATGTCAAAACTTTCATCATGGATCACAGTAATCTACATATTCTCTTGCAATATAATGATCAAGTTATATTGCTTCTTGAATTTTGACACTTTTCTTATTGTAATTTTCTATCAAAATTTTTTTCCTGTTTTACTGTGTTCACTCTGTATCAGTGTTTTTAGATAATTGAGAATGTCCAGAAGTTTCCAGGTATGTATAGGCAGAAACTTGCAAGAAGCAGCAGAAATATTTTACTCAAATTTTATTTGGTCTTCTGTTGAAAGTCATGAAAGAAAATTTGACCAATGTATTTTAAAACAATAGGTTATTCACAGGAAATTTAGTAAAAGGATTCACTATGTAATTATTATTCTAATGGAATTTTCTGTCTAGGAAAGAGTCTAGAAAGCATAATTATTTAGAAGTGTGAAAATTGAAAGCAGTTATTTTACAAGAAGTTCATTGAGTTTCTGAATTTTATTGTGACGTATGTGATCACGAATTAGTATCAATGGTGTAGGTGTTAACATTCCTTTTTATTCAAGCACTTTAAGTCTTATCAAAGAGTTGTGTTGACTAAAAATGGCAATTACCTGTAAGCAAGCCAGCCTATTGCCAAGCCAGCCAGGTCTGTTTTGCTTTAGTTTGAACAGGACAGGAAAGCCAAGAGTGATGAATGGTGTTTTCTTGTTACCTTTTGGTATGCAATAAAGGTGTTGCTTCTTTGCTCTATGTGATAGATACCACACATATGCTACTACATTGAAGAGGAGCTGTAAGACTATGATACTTGTGGAAGATTTTCTTGGTGTAATTTTAATGAAAAGGCCCATTGTAAATAGTGTTGGAGGACAAATTTGATCACATGTAAAGGCATATACAAGACCAACAGCTTATGGAAGTATTTGTGTGGATTTCTGAGAATTTACAATCACAGCCTCTTCTGACAGATTGCAAGAAGAAAACGGTTCAGTTTTCTCCCCATTATATTTTACCCTGTGTTGTTTTACTGGGTTTAGTAAGAGTTGCTAGAATGGCAACATGTTAGAAGCGATGCTTTCTTTTCTCTTTTCAAGTGGTGCTTTCTACTTGGTGAAAGGTGTCAGCCTGAGTAGATAACCCATCATCATGTATGAGCTGTGTAACTCACACCCCAGCAAAGCTATTCCTATGGCTTCATCTGGGACTTAGCAGATGTCCATGTAGCTTTTCAAATGGGGAATTAAAAATAGTAGGTAACAAATGTCAATGCAAAATGTATTTTTGATTCATTTTGGCAACATAATGGAGAACTGATTTTTATTTTTTTTAAATGTTTTTGTTTTCAACTTGATGTTCTATCAGACAACCTAGTTGATGAGAAGCTTATTTCTGGAAAAACTACTTAGCTGAAGAGCAAGGTGTTCATAGTTCTTAATCATATATTAGTATATAGGGTATATATATTAGTATTAGGGTATATATATATAGTATACCCTCTGTGGGTACAAGGGAAGTGTTATTTGAAATGTCCTTGAGTTTTGCTCTTGAACTTGCCAGTCTGAAGAAGTTAGGATGTAAGAACCTTGCAATTCTTTCAGTGATATCAGTTTTGTCCTTTTATGTCTCTGTGGTGGCCACCTTGTAGCCTTTTTTGGTAAAAGCTTTGTTTCTACTGTTCCTGCAGTAGTTATAATTTGTGCCTTGTCAGGCTTTGTTGGTTTATGCTTTTTTTGCTGCCAGATGAAATATTGTTTCTTTTAACAGACACTGGCAGACACTTGAAAATTTCAGAATTCTTGGACAACTTGGCTAAAAGAGTAAGTCTTCAAACTTCCTGCAACAGTAGTCAAGGAAGTTGATCAGTCTGTCAGTGTGTGTGTCTGTCTCAGGAATTAAAAAAAAAAAAAGAAAAAAAGAAAAAAAGAATTTATCCACTGCTTTATCTGGTGATTTGAAATTTAATCTGTATAAATGATGATCATGCTAGAAATATTTATTTGTGCAGCAGCATTGCAGCAGCTGTAGCAAAATGAAGACCAAGTGTTTTTCCTCAGACAGTGAACTGACTGAGTGACTAGAATTGAAGGACAAATAGTGGTGGGACTATTATTCTCAATTATCCTCAGCCTTATGAAAGATACTGGGTATTTGCCAGCATTCAAGAGCCAATGCAAAATGATTTGGGAGAAACCACTCACAGGCATCAGTTTAAAAGAGATTCCTTTTTTCCAGTCTCTCTTCATTCTATAAATAAATCTGAGCACACAGCAGAATGAATTGATCAATTTACTTACAATCCAGGTAGTGTAGGTTTTGCTAATCTGAACTACTAGTGGACTAAAATTCTACCCTGTAATGTAAATGTGCCCTTCTGTAGTCTAAGCAATGCTCAGGGTGTTAATCCATTTTCAGTTATGGACATCTATGCTCGCAAATTAGAAAGAAAAATTATATTTTAAGGATTTTGGTGTCATTGATAGCAACGTGTTCAGAAAGAATGATTTCTTTCCCCCATGTATTTATCATCACTTATCATCAACAAATAGTTCTGGTTTCTACCATAAAGTTTACAGCATTTGTGAGCTCTTTCTTGATAACCTTAGAATAATTATTCAAAATCGGCATCTTTGTTTCTAATGGAGGCCAGATGCTAATTGAAAGAAAAGAGATTGTTCAGTCAAATGATTTTAATCAGGTTGAACTTAGACAAGCCTGTTAGCATATCGTTTCCACTCGTTTGCTCACCTTAAGGGCTTCAGGCCATCACTCTAAAGCAAAAGTCCATCTGCTCTCAAAGTACTCTCCAAACTGTATATTACAGAGAACACAGTTTTTGGATGTGCAGCCATAGGAAAAACCACAAATGAAAATGGTACAAAAGCCACACCTGCAGCCATTCAAAAAACACATGGAGTATGTTTCCCTCAAAGTTAAAGCAAACCAGAACACAAAGTTAAAATGCATAATGTTTTATTTTACTGTATATGGTTTTAATTTATAGGGATTAGTTTATGTACATCTGACTTGAAGTACTGTAAAAAGAGAACTAAGGGTGCATTTATTTGAATGATTACATTGTTGCATGTTCAAATAAACACACTACCTTGTACAGCTATAATTTGGTTATTGCTAAACCAAATGTCATTGCACATACCTCACTGAAGATCAAGTATATGCCAACTTTGGCTTAAAAAAGAAGTTGCCTTTGAATTATGCAAGTAGAGAAGAAAGAGTCTGACAAATGACTCTGCTGGTTAAAATATGGCATTTATTATGGATAGATTTCTTAGCAAATGGGTTTGTATTTAATGTGCCCTTCTGGACACAGCACGATCAGAAGGTAGCAAGCTGCACTACTGATCAGTCTTTCCCTGTTCTGCCTCTCTACTGTTTATTCTAGTTTTGTTTATTCTGCTCCAGGTAATTCCCCTGTGTCTGCACTGTGTAGTCAGTATAATTTTCATCTATCCATTCCACCTAGAATTAGTTCTTAGATTTGAGCATCAGTGTAGTTGAGAGGCCTGGTTTGTAGTGCAAAGATCCTGAGATTTCTGGATCTTTCTTTTGCAACATGGACTCCGTATTCATCATGCATACATTTAAATTCCTGGAGTTTTCTGTGTGTCCATAAAAAATCTGAACTGTTAAAAGGTGAAATTATGAATTTTCAACCACGAATTTATACATGTGAATCAAGTTGAAGTCCATGGGAATTGTAATTTTTTTTTTTTAATGAACTTCTTACAAAGTCTTTAGGGATGCCATTCAATGAACAAAAGGAAAATTTGATACTTGCTGATTGCACAGGAAGAGGGTTGAGTTTTAAGAAACCCAATCAGTATTTCTCATTTGTATTTTATTCAGACAAATACTTAATACTTAATTTATCATGTTGGTTGCATTTTCAGTTGAATTGAAAGATGATAAGCTGAGCTATCAAATTTCTATATTTGATATTATTCAGATATTTCAACTGTAGAACTTTCAGCAACTTTTCATCTCATAATTTAGGAATGTTCTTTGACTTCTCTCTGAGGAGGACAGTCTCTGTCCTTAGGTTGTATAGGGCAGTGATCTCCAAACTTTGATTGCACATCCCTAACAGTAAAATATTTTTGAACATACACCCCTAGTACATGTGTATTTCTATATATATACTTATATGCAGAAGTATATATAAATATATATAATCAGTATGTACATTATAAACCATATACAGAATAAAAAGTAAAAATTAATGAAATAAAGATCAAGTAAGCTCTCTTTTGAAAATTTATTAATGGTAAAACCCCATATTTTTTCCAGCATCCAGATAGATTATCTTGCACATCCCCCTTTGCAAACTACTGGTATAGGTGACCAGAGGTGACCAGCTCTGTAGCATAAGCTGTCATATTACCTTTCTGCAGTTATTATGGTCCATTGTGACTCTTACTTACATTAAAATCAGCCTGTTTTGTCAGATGTCATGGTTTCATCCCCACCAGCAGCCAAGCCCCACACAGCTCATTCCCCAACAAGCCAGGATTGGGGAAACGGAAGGGTAAAAGCTGGAAAACTCATGGGTTGAAATAAAGACAGTTTGAGGGAAAGCAAAAGCCATGCAAACAAGTAAAGAAAACAAGGAATTAAGTCACTGCTTCCCATGGGCAGGCAGGTGTTCAGCCATCTCCAGGAGAGCAGGGTCCCAACATGTGTAAAGGGTTACTTGGTAAGACAAACACCATCACACCAGACCTCTCTTCCTTCCTTCTCCTTCCCCCCACTTTATATACTGAGTGTGATGTCATGTGGTCTGGAACATCCCTTTGGTCAGCTGTCCCAGCTGTGTCTCCTCCCAACCTCCCATGAACCTCCAACTTCCCTGCCAGCATAGCAGTACAAAAAGCAGAAAAGGCCTTGGCTATGTGTCAGCCCTACTCAGCAATAACAAAACCACCTCTCTATTATCAACCCTGTACTCAGCAGAAATCCAAAACACAACCCCATACTAGCCCAAACCAATACAGTGCTGGTACTGTATTTATAGAACACCTTTTTCTGCCTCATCAGAGTTACTCAGAAAGCCTGTTGTGGCAAAGGGGAAACAAAAAGGCTTTTTTTTTTTTTTTTGTTGTTTGTTTGGGTTTTTTTGTAGTTTGTTGTTTTTTTTTGTTTGTTTGTTTGTTTTTTTTTGTTTTTGGTTTTTTTTTTGGTTGGTTTTTTTTGGACTTGCACACATTTCAGCACACAGAGTTGGGTACAATGCTATGGTGTGGAGATTGTCAGGGAGGTTCTAAACTGCTCAGGGGAGTTGGGTTCATGGTTAAATGGCTTGAAACTGGACATGAGCAGGCTGAGCATTGACTATAATTTAGGTTTACTCAGCTTGTGCAACAATTTATACATATATGTGCTGTTATCAGAACCACCATGAGTGGTGCAGTTGTGTGATTTTTAATGGATTCACAACTGTACAGTCTCTGCAGAGTAACTTTTATCCTTCCTACTCACTGGCAATGACTCTGCTCCTTTTCTTCTTTAGAACTCCAGGATTTGAGTCTCCGATGATCTAATTTATTACTCAAGCTCTGAATAATATCCTTCCCAATCCTTGTATTGTGTCACCTCCTCAAGGTCAACTCCCTAGAAAAGTTTCCAATTTCCTGTGATGTAACCAGTGCCAGAAAAATCATAGATAGCCCATGTTTTTCAAGTTTAACTATTCCAGGGTGATCTGGATTATGAGCTATTATTTGTATTTTAATGAACATTCACTTGAAAGAGTCTATTCCTACTTTATTCTTCTTGTAAACTTTTTCACCCCAAAATGAGTACTGTAGTAACGTTACAGTAATCAGAGAGCTGTCTGCTGATGTTTAGAAATTTTTGTGATGACTGTAGTTTCTGTAACTTCTCTCTATTCTAAACCATAAATCTGTTCTTGGAGGATGTTTTGTGGTATGACAGCATGCAGTGGATCAGTGTTTGTAAACCATTTGAATCCAAGTTTGGGAGTTCATCTCATGCAGTCGTACTGAGGTGTCTCAATCAGGAGCTTAGTAGTTGGTGATGAGACACATGAGATACACCCATGTGGCAGGTTGGCATGTGGACATCCTGAATGGCCTACTGGGTGAGACTCACTTCCCTGAGAGAGCAGGAAACCTCAGGTAGTAAGGCTCCTGACTTTGTATGGTTGAAGTAGGCATTAAATGTTAAATGTGGTGAGGTTGTGGTTTAACCTCAGCCAGCAACCAATTACCACAAAGCCACTCACTCCCTCACCAGTAGCATCAGGGAGAGAACTAGCAGGGTAACAGATGGAAAACTCATGGCATGCGATGAAGACAGTTTAATAGGGATAGCAAAAGCTGTGCACGTAAGTGAAGTAAAACAAGGGATTAACTCACTGCTTCCCACATGCAGTCAGGTGTTCAGCCCTCTCCAGGAGATTATAATTCCCAACAGTTACTTGGGAAGACAAATGCCACCACTCCAAATAACCCCTGCATTTCCCCCTTCCAGTTTATATGCTGGGCATCTGATATTCTTTTGATCTTTTGGGGTCAGCTGTCCTGGCTGTGTCTCTGAATTTTCCTTGCACTCCCAGTCTTCTCGCTCGTATGGAAAGCAGAAAAGGCCTTGTCTTTGTATGCCCTGCTCAGCAGTAACAAAACCATCTCTATTTTATCAACAGTGTGTTCAGCACAAATCCAAAACATAGTCTCATGCTAGCTGCTGTGAAGAAGATTAATTCTACCTCAGCCAAACACAGCACATCAGCTTAAATTTCTATTGTTCAGTTTCCAGAAGTGGTAAGGGTGTTGATGACCCTGGCCAGTGTCAGCTTTGCTGCTTCTGTGGTCTTCAGAGCCCTTATGGCAGATGCATGCCCAATTGCTTAAATGTTTCTCTGAACATTTTTCTGTTTTGTCTGATGGTAATGAAGTAGTTAGATGTCTAGGAGCAGCTCTTTTCTCTGCCTTACACTAGTGGGTGTAACTCCATGAAGAGTCCAGTGTGTTTTTTGGAAACAGCCTAATTGGAGAATGGTATCAGAGCAAAGAATCAGTTCAGTGACTTCATGAGATTATAACAATGCATGAGCAACGACAGCCTAGTGTCATTATGGGCAAGTTACTCATTAATCCTGTTGTCCTTTAAGGTGGGTAGTGCTGCTCAGCTGACACCTGAAGGAGAGAACACTGTCTGGAAGGGTCTTGTAGCAATAAAGACGCTTGCTGTTCTTTGTTACCTGACCTTCTCTTGAATTCTTGATTTATTGAAAATGGATATGTTATAACATACGAGTTATACCTGCGTGCTAATATTGCACATGCTTGGACATGTGAAGCACTATACATGTGAATAAGTCTTAGAAGCCCTGGGAATATAGGAAAGGTTAATTTTCCTCAAACACTGGACACCTTGATTTTGACATTTCCACTTTGACAGTGGCAATTAATAATTTATTCAGAATTGCTTAAATTGAAATCTGTGAAGTCTTTATATCTGAAGTCATCATGGCATTTTGAAATATGTTTATTTTGTATTTTACAGAAAATTGTTTTAAACAAGTGTACTGATTTGTCACACTTCCAAAACCAGCTTTCCCCAGTTACTTTATTTCAGTTGCATATGTCTTGCACAAAGAGGAAAATTACTAGCAGTACACTAGAAATCTGAAGAAATGTCTGAAGTATGTGTTATCATTATCTAGGATCTAACACTGGCCACTTATAATGCATTAATTCCTGCTAAAAACTGACTAGTGGGTTTGTTGGTGGGGTTTTGTGTGTTTGTTTTCTTAGCATGATGATTCTAGCCTAAGTGTTGTGTTAAACTCAGTGTAACAGGCTGAGCTCTAATGAAATAATAGATTTGCCAGCTATGATCAGGGTAGAAGTGAGTCTGATGACTCCTTAATGGTCTCTCTCTTTGGCTCTAAAAATGGTGTCTGAATCATTCACTGTTACTGAGAACATGAGAAGCAGATTAAGGAAAGAGGGACTGAGCATCATGCCTGCTAGTCAGTCAGAATCCTCCTGTCAATCATTTTGTAACTACCATAATTTTTACTATATCCTTTCTATATTGAGCAACCACAGCTTTAGGCCATTTTCCACGCCAGAGTATGCATTTTGCTTTTCTGTTAGCATTTGAATATTCTAAAACTGTTTTTTAGCCATCCTATTCTTTCCAAGCTGTAACATTTGAGGTTTTTTGGGAGCTGTTGATCAGAAGGTGCTCATTTTAGTCGCCTACACATGGGCCTATGGCTGCATTTGATGTTTCTGAGGATTGCTGTCTTATCATGTGAGTTTGGAAGGATGTGATATAGGTCCTGTGAGATTTCCATCCCCTTTAGACCCACAATTAAGGATGGATAAAACACCTGGGGACATACTGAATGTCTCATGGTTGACTTTGTATACACATCTTCAAGTTGCCAAAACAACTTTTCTTCTTGAGGTGTTATAAAATAATGAGTTTAAAACTGAGAAAGACAGATGAGTTGTACAGTGAAATTACCTTGTGCATCTTTGTTCTGGATCTCTTGCTGGTCATGATGCTTGCTCAACAAAATATATATTTCTCTATATTCTATTGCAGACTTGTCCTTTATGTTCTGAACTTATTCCCCGATTTTCAGTATCAGGATTTCCCGTAGCTGACAGTGTAGCCTCCATTAAAGAATGAATGGTACCCTGCTACTGGTACTGTGTTATATTGAAAAAGTGGAACATAGTGGGACATGCCTGTAGACTGAGACAGGTAAAACGTTAGCATGTATGTTAAAACTTATGTTACAGGCAATGGAGGTTTACAAATTTGTTTCTCTTGATATAACAGAGACTCAGAGTACTAAGGCAATACCTATTTGATTCTGTTTTTCCTTGTGGGGGATCTTACAGCTTTCCACTCTCAAAGAAGACAGCATCCCTCCCCCTTTTTCCTAAGTAGACAGTTGTTCCTTGCTAGTGTATACCTAATTTAAGTTCACTGCACCTTATATACAGTGAATTGACACTATTATCAGGTGATAATGATCAGACAGCCTTTCAGCAGCTCACATAACCTCAGTTACTTGTGGAGATAACTCTCATCCCAGAAGCTGAGCCTGTACTTACCAGCTGAGTTAGAGAAAGAATTTTAAATTGAAAGTTCACCTTTGGGAGATATGCGATGTAAAATTCCTGAAGATGTAGGTGATCTGATGTTGCGATTCATTCTTCTACTTGGTAGTTTCCATGTAGTGCTGCATTAAGTAGCATCACAAATATGCCTTCAATAAGGACATAAGAGACTTACATGTTTTATTAAAACTTGTAATAGTTAAAACTTGCCGATAGTGGCACATGGAGGAGTTGGAGAAGAACTATTGAGGTACAATTTCATTTGAAGAGATACATCTTCCAAACTTGGGAGAATACCAGTGAAAATATTGAGAAAATAACTAGACTGCATTTCAGCAGTTGACTTTGTGTTTCCATCTAGTGTTTTAATAGCTTTTTAGCATTTTAAATGTATTATTCTAAATCTGTAAGAGAATTTTTTTAAAATGTTGTAGTTTATGGTTTCAGAACTATGTTTTTCATTTGTGCAGTGCAAAGAAAATGCACGTTTGTCTATAAAAGGGTGTAGAAAACTTTGTAAAACTATATGACTGCAGCCTGAAAATAGTCATGGCTACAACAGACAGATTTGTAAGCTTTTTTGTCACAAACAGGCACTGTCTTTGAAATAAGTGAATTGATAAATTATAAAATTACCATAGGCGTGATGACAACTCTTGAGCTTTCTTAGTGCAGTATCTCTTAAAAAAAAAAATATATATATATATATATGCAGTATGAAATTTCTTGGAGTAGGGAGAGTGGCAGAAATAGAAGGCAATTTGGAATTTTGTTGAACTTTTTTTTTTTTTCTTGAAGGGAAGAATCCTTCTAGAGTGAGAGCAATTCCCCAAGAATTCTTGCCACTGTATTTTCAAATTAAAATCATGCCTGTCCAGATGGCTCCTACTTGCTCTTCTGCTTAGTTGTTGACCCTGAGTTCAGTCATGAGATAGATTCAAGCTAAGAGCAGTGCTTTGAGTCTAGTCCTCAAAGCCACCTGTGTTTTTCTCCAAGTTGTCATGAGTCATAGAATGGCTTGGGTTGGAACGGACCTTCAAGATTGTTTAGTTCTAACCTCCCTGCCATGAGCCAGGAGCCCTTCTACTACACCAGACTGCTCAAAGTCCCATCCAACCTGGCCTTGAACACTTGCGGAGATGGGGCATCCACAACTTCTCTGGACAAACTATTCCAGTGACTCACTGCCCTTACAGTGAAGAACTTCTTCCTTGTATCTGGTCTAAACCTGCCCTCTGTCAATTTAAAGCCATTCCCCTTGTCCTATCACTACGTGCTCTTGCAAACAGTCCCTCTCCATCTTTCTTGTAAGCTCCCTTCATGTAGGGAAGACTGTGATTAGGTCACCTCAAAGTCTTTCCTTCTCAAGGATTTGAATTCTGGTTTGATCTCTTAGGTCCTTCTTGTTTTCTGGACCTCAGAGCTGGATGCAGTACTTGAGGTGGGGTCTCACAAGACCAAAGTAGAGAGGCAAAATCATATCCCTTGACCTGCTGGCCATGCTTCTTTTGATGCAGCCCAGGACGCAGTTGACTTTCTGGGCTGCACACACACATTGTCAGCCCATGTCCATCCTCTCATCCACCAGCATCCCCAAGTCCTTCTCAGGAGGGCTGCTCTCCATCTGTTCATCCTCCAGACTATGTTGATACAGAGGGTTGACTCAACCCAGGTGCAGCACTTTGCACTAGGTCTTGTTAAACCTCATGAGATTCATGTGAACCATGTGATTTTTTTTTTTTTTCACTAAGAATTTTTTGATGATCAGGGATTAAAAGTAGAATTGATCAGGAGAAAAAAAAGGGTGTGAAAAGATGGAAATTACTTTTGGAAGTGTTCAGTCATAGTTCATCAAGAAAGAAGACAAGTTTGTAATGATTCGTGGATCACAGTGACATCACTGATGACAAGTGGAAGGTAGGGAAATAGTAATAATTATAAACCAAAAGCTATTAAATACAGAAAGTTGGTAAGGACAGGTAAAGAACTGACAGAAAAATATTACAGAGTAGACATTAAAAGTTGTATGAGAAGAAATCCAGTAGTGGGTATGGCAGATAAAACAGGCACATTTTTAAAATTACTAGAATAAGAGAAGAAGGATTTAGTAGCTATTTGGTTTGTTTGTGGAAGCAATCTGTCTAACATGTGCATTATACAGAAATGCTTGATTACTTTCTGGGATGTTAGTAACTAGAAATACTGGCTAGAGATGGTTTAAAGTGGATGTAGGTACCATCTAGTACATACAAACTGTCAAATTCAAGGTAGTGATCCTAATAAAGGGACCAAAAGGATAAAATCTCCTTTCCTCTTTTTTTAAAAAAGGGTAGATCCGCATTGGTTCAACAAAACCTAAATTTGTCACTTTCACAGACTGTGAGATAGATCTAAGTAGTCTTCTGGAAACTAGAATCTCAACCTCAGCAAGGTTTAGTCCATCTCAGAAAGGGTCCAGGCATACCATCATTATGGTATGCCCAAACACTGTGTTACAAACACTGGCAAGAGACTGAGACTTTTCTCCTTAATTGTTCTGCTTGGATTCCTCACACTGAGATTGTGTCTTTCATCTGTTGTGTTGTAATGTGAGGGATGCATTTGTAGTTTATGCCCTTCCTTAAACAATAGATTTTAAAAAGCACCATGTTCTCCTAATGTATGGAAGGTTAGGGAGCTCTTTGCAGAAAAAAAAACCTGCTTAGAGACTCAAGTACCCTTATTAGTAGTTTCTAGAAAAAGGAGCATGATATAATATAAAAGAAGGTGTGTACATATGTATGTGGGCTGTACAGAGATCTCCTTACTCTGTGACTTTTAGAGGCAGCCTGCAGCATTGGTCCTCTTGACAGAGTCAAATGTGGTTGGGTTAGAGCAGAGTAAAGACAGTTGTCATTATTTGAATGTGATTCAATCTCTTGCTCAAGAGTTTGTTATTGAGTTCCTCCTTGGACTCTTATGTTTGCTTATGTCTCTAATGTTAACAGTCTTGAAATGTCATGTGCTCTCAACTGCCAAGCAACAAAATGATGCCTGCAATGTAGTTTAGCATTAATACTGTTTTGTGTGAGTGGAAGATGTTAATAATAAGTGATTACATATAATTCCTGAGAGATGTCATCGTTCTGCATTTTTACTCCTGATGTTGTGAGTTTAAAAAAAAAAAAATAATGTAACAGTGCACATGTGAGACAATGATTTTGCCCACAGAAAGCAACATTTATATGCAGAAAAGCTTGATTATATTTTGGAAGTGTTTAAATTGTTTCAGGACTGTTCTTTGTGGCTAACTCTCTTGATTTTCTCTGAGACCTCTTTGTTTTGTTGTTTTTTGTTTTTTTTCCCCTTAGCTTCAGAAAACACGCACAATCCAGACAAGAATAACGCCATAGCTTGTTTATTATGGCAATAATTTGTTTGTTCGTCTGGATAAACAGCAGTACTTATGACCCATTCCCAAGTGAAGGTACATTATTTGTTGATGATTCCTTGGTAATAATAGCTTAAAAATATAAAGCAAATTCTAGTGAAGTCAGTGACCAGTTTCATTTACAATAGCTGAGAATACAGTTGCATGTTTTTTTCATCATACTGTTAGGTTTGAGCTGGTTCCTGTTTGAAATCTTTTACTGCAGTGTTTCAGATCTTACCTCTTTCCAGAAGAAAGTGCCTTCAGTATCATGTTCATGTAATTAGGCTCATCACATGAGCAGGACATCACTTTGCTATTTTCAGTGATGAGCAAAAAAGAACATTCTTTCATCTGCAGCTGGAGCTCTCACCATCGCATTTCATTTTTTAAATGGTGTTTTGTAATTGCAGTAGAATGCTTATATTAAAAGTTGTCAAAATACAAGCATTAGGTTAAATTTAGAGGTGAATGTAGAGGTGGTATAATATTAAGTCCATTCAAAGATTTTAGTTTCTCCTTTACTTTCCAAAACTCAAATTTGTAATATTCTCTTAATGTTACTAAAATAACCAAATAATAAATTTATTTTTATAATTTGCCATACCTTTACATAATACTTCTGAATTACAACCACAAATCTGAAGGGAAAACAATTTAGGATTAATGAGTTAGAAAGTTTAGGAACAGCAAATAAGGTATAGGGAAAAGTCTAAACTGGAGCATAACATCATTACTGTAGTTCATGCCTCTGTGCCTTTTGTGAGTTACTGTTAGGTTTTTTTCTAATTGGAGAAACTCTAAGTTCAGAACAATTGCACAGACCTATATGTAGAACCTCTGGTTTTCAACTTTTATCCAAAATGCGTGCTGTTCTGAAGTGCTACATTTACAAGAATATTGCTTCCCCTCAGTGAATGTCATGCCTGCTTTCCTGGGAAAATTTGTGTTGGGTAGAGTGGTGTACCAGTCCCTACACTTTCTGTGTGCTTAGTAACAGGCTGGATGAAAGATGCCCAAAGGGCTGTGGGGTATGTAGTAATGCTGGAGGACTGTAGTACTCGGAGACAAAATTAATCTGCTCTTTGTGATGCATCCAGTGGAAATACTGTAATATAAATGAGCGGTTCAAGGCTTTCCTTGGAGAGCGTGTGGTTCAAGGCTTTCCTTGGAGAGCGTGTTGACGTAACTGTGAATAGTGCTTACACTTGAATAGCTGATAGCATGTAAGTAGAAAAGGCACAGAGTGGTGGGGAAAATCAAGACACAAACTCCTGTGGTTCCCTGAGGTGTAAAAGCAATTTGGAGAGTCAGATGAGGAACATTTCAAAACCTCTGTTCATTTTCTCCAACACTGGTTACAGGAAGGGAGTTTCCATCCATCCTAAGGGGTTTTTGGGGTAAGCATGGCCTATTTTTTAAGAATTAGGACGATTTAGTTGCTTGGAATTTTTGTTACAGATTGTTTTGATTAAATGAAAACATTTGGACTTGATTAAATTGGTTAATCTGGAGATGTTCAAGGTTATTTGAGTATTGAAAACAAATTAGATCATGTAATTAAATGGACAAACTGTGTATCAGTGGTTTCCTAGATGCTTTCTTGATCATTTCATGCCCTGTTCTTCTGTGTCCAACCCATAGCTGTGGCAGCTTTATTTGGATTCATCTTGCAAATGTTCTTTTTCTGTGCCTTGAGCCTTTCAGAAACTCCCTATGGGGGGCTTCTTGATGTACCTTCTCAGCTTGGCTCATTTTGAGAGGTGATACCCACCAAGCTGTGCCAGCCTGGGAAGAGCTAAAGCTTTTAAATGCTAGAGAAATCAAAGCTTGTCATTACCAATTAAATGACCAAGAATGGGAAGAATACTTAAAATGTTTGTATTTCTTTAAACCTTTCTCCACGTTTCTACAGGATGTGTTTCTTTACAGTAAAAAGGAAGTTTGTTCAGTCTTGTGTTGGCTGCTCTGTAAGAGACCATTGATAGACTTAGTTTACAGCAGACCTGAGTGAGGAATGTGTTGCCTTTCTTAGAACCATTAATACCTTCTTTGCTTTGTTTCTAAGATGCCTATACACAAGGGGAAATTTCTTGTCATCCTATGCGGACCTATCAGGCTCTGAACAGCTAGAGGGTTTCACACCAAAATGGATATTTTTATTTCCTTTTTTTTTTTTTTTTTTTTTTCGCTTTTCAGAGGAAATGGCAACAGCCCTGTGAGAATCAGGCTCCAGTGCACTTAGTCTGAATGCCAGTTGTGAACATATGTGCAAACCCAGCATCTTCTCATGGCCTCTTCCAGCACATGGGTCTGTTTTTTGTCTGGAAAGCCCCCTCTGCCTATAACACTATTCTGCTATTTTGTTTATGTTCTTTAACCTCAACAACAAGACAAAACAAAGCTTACATCAGAGGTTGAACTGTTAAAACATATCCTGCTCCTATCTTAAGTGGTCCTTTCCCCAGGGCTCTTTGGTCTTTACTAAATTGAGATTCCCAGAACCTTGTCAAGGAAGAATAGTGTGTCCTTCCTTTGCCTTTTCAGAGGGTTACCCTTCTCCAACTCACTTTTCTCAAATGATGTGTGTGTGATTCCAGCTCTGTGCCTTTGATTTCCAGCACCAATACGTAGCCCCTTCTCCTGGCCATAAACTACCTGAGGAAATAACATAAGAAGTGGTTGTGCTGCTTATACCTATTTAAAGTTCTTGTAATATTTACCATTTGACATTGTCAAGTTTTGAGTTTAGCCTGGAGATAACATCCTATTTTTTTATGTGACTGATTTTAACTTAAAATTGTATATTTCAGAATTTAAAATGTTCATTACAAAGTTGTATATTCTCAGAATAGATTTCATGTATTCTCACTGAAAGTTCATTCTTCATACGTTAGGCCAGACCTTCAAGAGATGTAAATAGTATCCGTTGAC
Source organism: Formicarius rufipectus (assembly GCA_013399695.1). Taxonomy (NCBI): domain Eukaryota; kingdom Metazoa; phylum Chordata; class Aves; order Passeriformes; family Formicariidae; genus Formicarius; species Formicarius rufipectus. Next base: position 1,053,602 of record VXAU01000065.1, on the reverse strand, counting down.
TGAGTGATTTGCACCACATGTTCATGCGGACAGCTTGGAATTTTTGTTTCCTGTTATGTGTAAATACTGAGGCGTTAAACCTTCTTTAATATTTACCTCATACTAGACCTTTTAGAGTCACTTGTTTGCACGTATTTGCACAAGTTATTTGTGTGAATATCCACAGCAAACAGTTATGAAAAGGGACATGAATGAACTCTTTTCTATTGGCATCCTCTTTCCCGATATTTTTAGCACAAACATTTTGCCTTAAGCAAAGCTTTTGACGTGTCCATTCATTCAGTGCCCACTGGGCTCCTGCAGGAGAGTAAAGTCTGAAGAGTGCCCTGTAATGCAGAGATACCCACACAGCTTGGCCCTCTAGATGCCAACTGCTTTACAGGAACAGGAGGTCAGAAGAAATTAATTGATTTTGGTGGAAATACTGAATCTGGTGATATTGCTAAAAACGTGGATTTTATACGTTACTTTGTTGCCTTGAGGCTGGAAAAGGCAGAAAGAAAATCTTATGCGTTAGACCTCCTTCACTTAAGGAGCTCCACAGTGAGACTATTTCTGTTTGCATTAGTTTCACTGTACTTCAAACACCAAACTGCTCCCTCCTTAATGCTATTTTACACTGTTTAATTGTGTGATTTTGCAGAAAAAGATCCACCTTAGTGTCTAACCTTGTTCAGGCACATCTTTAAATGTACTGAAATTCTTGGTATGTTATCTCTACTACAGTGCACCTGCTTGTTTTTGGCTGCTCAGGAAGAAATGGTACCAGAGAGAGATAGCTGTCATGCTTTAATTACTGCGGGCGTTGACCCTCCATTGTTTTGCCCTGAAGTAACAGCAGCTCTGTAAAGACGTCCTTTATGCACTCAGATAAAGTCCTAAAATGAGTTGGAGCCCAAAAAAGTAAAACTTGTGCTGCCATGGACAGGCTTCCAGTGTCAACTAGGCCTGCTAGCACAGTCCTACAGCTTGAAGTACTTTCAGTCAGTTTACATGAAATTAGAATATGAGATAAGACAAGAAAAATAATAAATATTAAATATACATTTGCAGAGCACAGTGAAAATATACTTTTGGTTGTTTATATTTGTGCGTGGGCCTGTCTGGCAATCAGGCTTTGCCATTCCAGACCCTGTCCATACAGTGTGAGGGTGCTCCGTGATGAGGTGGGCTGATCGTGCTGCTTCTGGAGTGGGCTTTATGCAGCTGGATGGAACCCCTTGGCCTGCTGAGCCTCTTTGTCTTCTTGAGACACGCAACACAGAGTCCTTTTCCAATACTGATCTTCTGTGGTATTCCTAATATTAATAGTCTGTGGTTGTCCAGAGGTTACAGCGCTTGTTAATTACCTGGTATTATCTACAGTTTTCATTTTTATCATGATTCATTACAGACAGAGCAATACCAATCCAGCAAAATGCCACAATTACTGTCAAGATTTTATTTATTTTCAAAGTCAGAATTTATCTTAAATCTGATAAGTGGATACTGTATGTTATTTTTCAAATAATATTTGATTTCTGAAAAAAATGACCTTACTTGGCCTTGAAAAAAAACTTACGGTATTTTTCCTGTTGTTTTCACATAATTTAGTTCTTGAAAATGCTGACAGCTCAGCTCAATTGCGATTGATTATAAAGTCCCACATCGTATTTTTAGACAGTGCTGACCGTGCCTATTACTGTGTGTATCTCTGAGTTAAGAAATAGTTCTCATTTGATGTTGACATTTTTCATGTTTCATCTCTTAATTTATGTTGCTGTAAGTATGCAAGGGCTAGTTGGCACAGAAGTAATTACCCTTGTCTTTCTGTTGGAGTTAAAATATTTTAATATTTTGGGGTTTTTTTCTGAAATCATTTGAGTTATCTCTAGATATTTTTATAATCTTTATGGGTGGATACAAAATAGCTTCTTTTATCTGAGAAAATGTTAAACAAAAATTCAGATGTTCAATGAGAAACAGTTTTCTAGAGAACAACCAAGGCTTAAAGTGAAAATGAAAAATTTGTCTCCGGTACTGTCTACTTGCTGATGAGATTTTCCCCCAGTCTTCCAGGGAAATGTAAGTGGTCCAGGATTTTCAGAAATAGGAGGCTGACAAAATAAGAGTACCTGTACAAAAGTGTGAATAAGAGGTGTAGCCAAGCACCATATTAATTTAGTGCCTTACTTAATAGTATAATAAAATAAAATAGCTGGCAAATGTAAGAGAAGAATGTGTTCTGACATGCGGAGAAGATGCAAACAAGGCAGAGTTCAGAAGGGGGGTTTGTCATGAAAGGAATGGGCGCACCAGACAGAGGTCTCAAAGAATGGAAGGGAAGTGGTTCTACCACAAGGCACGATGATAGTCATTCCTCAGATGTTGGAAGAACGAAGACCTCCAGCCCTGTTCCTTTCCTCCTCACCTTTTGTGTGATATAAGGTCAGATAATACTAAAGTTAAACTTATTAACAAAATTTTTCTTTCTGTTTTCCTTTCAGTTATTTGCCACCTTCCATGCATGAATGGAGGCCAGTGTAGTTCTAGAGATAAATGCCAGTGCCCTCCCAATTACACTGGTAAGCTTTGTCAGATCCCTGTGCAGACTGCCAGCTCTCCAAAACTCTACCATCACCCACAACAGGTGAACAAGGCTGTAGGATCACAAGTTATCCATTCTACTCATACTTTACCACTGACGATGTCTGGACAACAAGGTGTAAAAGGTAACTTCCTTCCTGATAGATATTTTTTCCTTTAACTAATCTTGGGTATCCAGCCAGTAACAATAGCAATACATCTATATCTACTGCAGACTGACACCACAAATTGAATCGTGAGCTCACCAGAATATTTTGCTCAGTGACTGAAATAATAAGAAATAACAACGCTATTGAAAAGAGTTTTCAAGTAAATTTACTCTTCCTTACAGTGCAATTTAATGCAGAATGCAGAGTCAAGGGATAATGCAGAGGATTTCTTCCAGAAGTGTTGACCACTTCAAAAAGATAGTGATTGTGGCTGAGCAGAGTCTGTAAATTGCAGTATACTTAGAGAGTTGCTGGTCATTCCATGGTTACTAATAGAGGAAAGAGACAATGTTTTTCAACATAAAAGAAATTTAAATCTAATGTAAAACTAAAAATACAATCCATGTTAGTGTTTTTTAATTTGATAGAGCACTATAATTTAATTTTGTGGTGAACTTTTTAGTGTAGATAGACCATGATATGATTCAGTTAAATAGAACATTCTTTCTGGTCCAAATAAAAATATAATTAAAAAATGGTAAGGTTTTCCCACTGATAATGCTGTGAAGAAGGCAGAGGATAAGAAGCAAGGGAATCTGTCATGTTAATCAAATTTTGCCCAGAGAAAGTTCATTCAGTTTCAGATTTCTGTTTCCCCCAGTACTTTTTAGCTGAGGTGAGAAGTTCTGATGACTTTGAAGAGTAGAGTTGAATTTGTCTCTTGTGTCCTGTGACTCTACGTAACATTTTATCTGGATGTGATCCTGTCTGTATGGAGCAAGCCCTGTAACTCTGATTCACAATATAGGAATTAATGTGAATCGTGTTTGTTTGAATAGCCAACTTGTTTTTTGGTCAAGGGTAATTTTACAATTACTTCTCCAAAGTTGGTATCACTGAATCAAAACAAAATATACAAGGAAAGATGTGAGGAGGATTGGTTGCTGGCAACTAGTTCCTGAATAACTTTGCTAAAACAAGCCAAACTATTTATATGTTTGTGATAAATATAATTAATGCAGCAATTCTGTTTTCAGAAAGTGACATAGCTGTGAAGGAAGTGTTGACAGTATCCTGGAAACACAATATTTTCCAAGTACTTTTGAGTATATGCTCCAGCAGAAGAGAATGTAATTACCTAAGCATTTAGCAGAACAGCAATTTACTTCTGTGCCTATGTAATTAGAGATTTTAGTAATTTTAGAGAATATGGTGGAGCATAAACCCCAATTTTTTAATCCATAGTTGTTTTTCAAATCTGGAGTTCATCTCTGAAAACACACAATAGGTTTCTCATTGCTAAAGAGTCTGACCTCTCGAGTATTTTTTTTCCTGACCTTCAAGTCCTCATAGGAACCATTAGCAGTCACAATGCCTTTTCTTCTCTTTCTATGCACAAATTAGGATTTTGGATTGTTGAGAGAGGAATATTTCATTTCCTTAAAGGATAGAATAAAACAATTCATCCTGAAATGGCTGGCAGAAATAAAAATGAGCACATCTAGGCAGTGATCCAGGACCCAGAGAGGATTGTGATAGTAATACTACATGGGAGGACCCAGCCTAAACTTGATGTTTTCAAGCATCTGAATGTCTCTGGGTGGATTGATAGATTAAAGTAGAGCAACTAGTGATTTCTTATGAGGATTAATATATTTTTTAGATTTAGCATCTAGAGAAACTAATTGAAGGGATCCCTTGTCATACAAAAAATGTCTGATTGTAATTTGGGGTGAGTTTTGTTTTTTTGACAGTCAGATTATGCTGTCTTGTCTTGCCTTTCAAACCAAGTCTAACAGCCTAAGAAGAAGCTTAGTGCTTCTGCTTGTAACACTGAATCTTTTTCTTACCTCTAACAGACCTCAGGTAGCATAAGTTTTGGTTGTATGTTGGTTTTGGCTACAGACAAGACCTGAAGAACCACTAAGGCCCTGCAACCATATTTTGCTGGCTTTCTACTACCTTATTCCTGATGTTTCTGTCTACAGTATGTTGACGGTTTTCCTAAATGAAACAGTGCAGGCAGAGTAAAATTAAGTTTGTTTCTTTTAAGGAATTCCTATGTGAGACCAGTTAATACTGAAGATGTACCCGGAGAAATTAAATAATGTGAAAAATCAAAAGCAATTTCTACTAAATAATATAATTTTAAAGTAGCTAAAATAAATGAAATAGACTTAATTGAAACTGGAACTGAAACTGCCTAATCCAGCTTCAAAGAACAATCCAACCTCCTGGGGATAAGGAGACAATCCAGAAGACTCAACAACCCAGTTTGTGTTATAGAGAAAGTTATGTCAAATGATACTTGTTGGTTCTTGATGTTTGGAAGGGGTGTTACCTCTAATGGATTGGCTGGCCTTGAGTAGCCTGTGTAGTACTTGCTGACGAGAGAGACCAAGCCAGACACAGGAAAAGCTAACTTTGTTATGCAGCTTACAAACTATAAAACTTCTCACACATCTCTTCTCCCTGCCCACCACAGTAAAAATTTGGGTTATATCTTTCAGGGGCATTTTGTGTTCCAGTGAAGAGAGGCCAGAGGGTCATAAGCAGTTCTGTGCAGATTGCATAGACTGGAGGGTCTCAGTCTATTTACCCAGCCTTAAAACTACAACCATATTTAAAAACGGAAGTATCTGAAAATCATTTCCTCCGTCTTCATCTGCCAAACCCTGAATTCGAAGTTCAATAAAGGGAGTGGTGATTTTAGATGGTTGAGATGCTGGCAGCTCTTGCAGGGGCAAATTCGGGACTTGGCAGGTATATAAAGGTGAAGGGATGTAATCTGAAGCTTCTTCTGTGTTCCAGAGAAAGATGATGGATCTGAAAAAGAAAACAAAGCTCACTATATATCCAAAAATAACGCAGTAGAGTTTGAATTCTGGAACTTTGAATGGGATTCTTATTACACAGTATGACCACAAATATTAATGTCATACCAGCCAATTTGGACATCCATCTTTATGTAGCAGTCTTTACAATCCTATAATGTTGTTCTTTCCTATGTGAAGAGTTTTCATTTTCCTGCTCTGTTAATGAGGCTCTGTGCATTCTTTCAGCCTTCCCTCTAATCCCCAGATTTGGGCTTCATTTATATTTCAGTCACTTTAAGGCACTCTGTAAAAATTCTGATATACAGAAATGAAATGTCTTAGAGGTGCCTAAGATATCTTTTTCACATATTTTATTACCAATTCTTTTATGTGTTTTTCCTTCAATTATTTTAGTGAAGTTCCCTCCTAACATAGTGAATATCCATGTGAAACATCCCCCTGAAGCCTCAGTTCAGATCCATCAAGTTTCAAGAATTGACAGCACATCAACAGGACAAAAAGCGAAAGTACCTCAGCCAGTACATCCACAGGTCTCTTACCAAGGTCTTCCATATCAGAAGACCCAGAAAGGACATACAACTTACACAAATCAACAACCTATTCCTCATATGTTTCCTGTTTCAGTTAAAACTCAGCTTGGGCGCTGCTTTCAGGAGACTGTTGGGACACAGGTAAGAAATATTTGCTAAGGCTTTTGAGACAGGTAGCTTTAAAACAATATTTTAAAGGAATGAAAAAAAAATTCACCAATTGCCATGAAAGGACGCATTTCACATTCTTTTCTGAAAATTATTTTGAGAATGTAAAATTTTTACAAAATAACATTTTTCTGAGCGTCTTTCTTCTTCAAGCTAATATCTTTATTTTCTAAAGACTTGTATTCCTGACATTTTGATTTCTCTTATTCTGGTCATAACCTCTCTGTTTATATGCTATTTCTCCAAATTAAAAACAAACAAACAAACAAATCAACAAAACAAAACAAACCCCCAAAGAACATGACTTCAATCCTAGCTCTAACTTTACTGATTGAACAACTAAGGTTACACCATTTTCCACAGTTTGTACTGTCCTTTGGTTTAATGAGTCTTTTTGCACATGTATCTCAACAACCAGTATTTTTCATGGAGTTGCCATTTTCATGGAAATTGCTTTTCAACATCTTTGTATGTTTTACAGTATTGTAAACTAATGTTTTGAATCTATTGAAATGTGGCCACTGAATGGAGTAGAAAAACTTTGTTAAAAATAATTGTTTGCATCAGGTTTTGTATATGACTATTCAAAATTGTGTCTTCTTTCAACTCCTGAAAGCACTTTCATGAGAAACACAGGTTTTTATTTTTGCATATATATTTAAATATATGCTGAAATGAGAATATGCAAAGAGACTGTTAAAAAGTTAGTAAAATCCTGGTATTTGTGACCTTGCTGAAATTTAACCTTTCAGACTGAATGTTTTTAAGATGAATGCATGCCTCAGACATAAATTTTGCGGGAAGTTTCAGAAAAATCACTTGCTTTAGGAGGCAGTGTTAGAGAATATATTGTTTTTCTCAGGCTGAAAAATACTTTTACAACTTTATCATTGAAGATTTGAATTTTAAATTTATCACAAATGCCACTCTGCTTTTTGTCCTTCCAGTAATATGCACTCAAAGTTAGCCAATTTTCAAACATGTAAAATAATATCTATTCCTAGTATATTCCACAAACATTTGTTAGATGTTGGCAGGAAAATTATCCAAAGATTTCACCAACACATGGTCTGTGCCCCCTCAGAGGGACAGCACCCATCTTCCCTGCAATGCAGGACTGTGGCAAAGGGCGCTTTACAAGTGTATCTTCTGGCTGTTTCTTTGGGCTGTCAGTGAAGTTTTTTAAAGGGTCTTAAGCAGCACACAACCTCCTGGCACCCAATTTTAAAAAAAGGGGACCTAACTCCCTCAGTCACAGATGGGTCTGGGGCTTGGGGAGGATCCGCAATGGGGAACAGACAGGAGTAGAGGCAGGATGCAGTCAGACCAGGGTGAGGGTAATGTAGTTGCCAGATCCTAAGCAGTTAACTTCTGGAATCATGGCCCAGGTGGCCCAGGCGGCCAGTGGCATCCTGGCCCGGATCAGGAACAGTGTGGTCAGCAGGACCAGGGCAGTGATCCTTCCCTTGTACTCAGCGCTGGTGAGGCCACACCTTGAGTGTTCAGTTCTGGGCCCCTAAGTTCAGGAAAGATACTGAGGTGCTGGAGCAGGTCCAGAGAAGAGCAGCGAGGCTAGTGGAGGGACTGGAGCACAAGTGCTGTGAGGAGAGGCTGAGGGAGCTGGGGTTGTTTAGCCCGGAGGAGGCTCAGGGGTGACCTCATCGCTCTCCACAGCTCCCTGACAGGAAGGTGTAGCCAGGTGGGGGTCGATCTCTTCTCCCAGGCAACCAGCAATAGCACAAGAGGGCACGGGCTTAAGCTCTGCCAGGATAGGTTTAGGTTGGACATTAGGAAGGAATTCTTCTCAGAGAGAATGCATCAGGCATTGGAATGGCCTGCCCAGAGAGGTGGTGGATTCACCGTCCCTGGAGGCTTTTAACATGAGACTGGATGCAGCACTCAGTGCCGTGGTCTGGTAACCACAGCCGTGCTGGATCGAGGTTTGGCCTTGATAATCCCGGAGGTCTCTTCCAACCCGGTTGATTCTATGATTCTGTGAATGTGAAGGGGTTGGTTGGAAGGGGCCTTAAAGATCAGCTAGTCGTAACCTCCTCCCCCATCCCCACCATGGGCAGAATGGTGAATTTGAAATCAAAGTTCCCTAGTCTCAGTCATCTGCCATCTCCAAAGAATTTACTTTTTTCCTGTAAAATATTTTTCTCTTTTCCTTTCAGTCACTGGCTTCTCCAGATTATAGTAGCACTCCTGCTAGTGGTAGAATTAACTCTGATTTCAGAATTCACTGCTGTGAAAGTAAAGATCCCAAAACCTGCTCATGCTAGACCATCACATGAGGGTGCTTAACAGTAATTAATTCTGAAAAATGCAATGGAAGGAGTAAATCTAAATGCTGTCATGCACCAAAAATGTTTCTAGAACATCAGTGTTAAGTTTGTGCATGGAACATTACAGGCTAGTACTCAATAATTGTTGAATGTTTTGTAGATTTGGGATCTACAGTGTTAATTTACACTGATGAGCTCTTTGCGCTTGTCTGTTTCAGGAACAGCAAAACCTTCAATTCTTTTCTCTGACAAGTGTTGAAGCACATGTTTAAAAGAAAGTTTGTGAATTTGACATGACAAAATGAAGCAGGGCCTGTGTCAAACAACCATTTCACTCTACTTCCTAAGAAGGAGCAATCTAACAAACATGGCATTATAACGCACAAAACATCTGGAAATAATTAAAACTAATAGTTGCTTATTAATCATCTTTCTATTTGTATTTATATATAGGAATACAAAATTCCTTCCTTGGTCTTTGATTTGGCAGTGGGTGCTCTTTTATCTCCTGCTTCTCATAGCTGAAGAATTACTTGTGTATTTTTCTGCTACATGCATGAGTGAGGCATTTTGAATGACATGCCAAAACTTTGTGTCCTGTGCATGCCCCTCACATTACAATAGTTTGAAAACTAAAGCTTACTCATCACTCTCTGGAAGACAGTAATGTGCTCCTTTTAAAGGGGGAGAGAAGGGGAAATATGCTTGCATTGCCCTGGGTTCTGACTTGGAATCCTACTAAGTGCTTAGTAACCAACTTTGATAATTTTTCCCCCCAGTACTCCTCTAGAAAAATGTGTCTTTGCAGTGCTCTCAGGAAAGGGTAGTGCCTCCTAGTTTAGAATAGTGCATGTGCTCATTTTTGACAAATTTCATCAATCCTTTCAGTGTTAGTCTTGAAGAAGAGCATGGTGAGGATTTCAGATGCCTTTTGTTATATAATTTAATGGTTCGATTTAGAATTGGAGTTGTAGGATGGCATTGTGTAGAACATACATTTACGACTTTGCCATAAATATTGATCTAAGTGATTCCTTCACTGTTCAAATTTGAATCTGAAATGTTGTTTTTCCTGTGCTCAGGCTATGTATGTTATTTATATGTTAAATATACCTTCAACTGGGAAAGACACTTTTTTTCTAAACTTTTAAATAGATCCATTCTAAAAGGAGTAGGTTTTCTGATTCTGTCATGTTTACTTTGCCCTGAGTGTTCTCTTTTCTATTCAAATGAGATACTAAATTGAGCTTTCCCTCTTAGTAGCAATGTGTTGCAAGTCCTTTCTGGAGTTGATGCTAGATAATTTTGATACCCATGCTTTGTTCAACAATCATCAGTGTTTATACATTTTTTTGCAGGGTGGATTGTGTACTTGGCTTCAGAAATGTTTTATTAAATATCCTGGGATCAGAGCTGACTTTACTGTCTATAGAACAGATTGGTGGAAGGATATGTGTGTGGCCTCTTGTAGGCAAATCAACCAAGTTAATAAGGACTTTGCTGAACTTACTTTTGGTCCAGGCTAAAGGTACAAGATTAGAACAGTATCAGAATCTTTTCTGTGGTTTTGTGTGCTTGTGTAACTTCTACCATTCTGTGTTTCTCCTCTTCTTCCTTGAGTTTCAGCTGCTCTTCAATTACAGGTCCTTGGATTCCTCTGAGTTTCTTTCACAACCTTCTGTGGAATATTTTTCATCTCCCAGCACATTCTTTCTCACCCCGCCTTAGTTAAATTCCCTTAATGTATCTCATTTGAGAATGGTGGATAGTTGCTGTCCTCAAATTCCAGGATGGTGTGTGTTTTCTGCAGTGAATTTCTAACTGAATGCATATTGTTAAAGTTACCAAATGGAGCCACCTTGAAATGAAGCTCAGAGGACATTATGGTACAGATAGTTCAAGAATCTGGTGATATTGTCAGGGCTCTTATCAATTTTAATTAATGACATAGGAATTCTTCCAGGCCTTCTCTTCGCTGTCTGTGGTATCATAAGTGACTGTAACCAAAGGCAGCAACCTTGAGAAGATATGTGAAAAGATGTCAGTCTACAAGCTTAGAAAAGAGAGAGGGGCTAGAGGAATGAAATTTCCTAGTTTATTAGAATAGATAAATAGAGAGATATGTTTCATAAATGCATATATATATATATATATATATGCATATATATATATATATATATATACCCGTATGTGTTGCTTGATTCTGACTGTATTCTGAAGTGTCTGCAGCATTAGGAAATGAAGTGGAAATAGAACTATAAAAGTAGTACTAATATTTGAATTTTTAAAAAGTAGCATGGAAGAAAATAGTGTTTTGGATGGTTCTCTTTTGCACTTAAGTCAATTTACTTTTCCTGGCTGCCTCTCTTTTCTCTGAGTAAAACACTTAGCGATTATTTCTCCTCTGAGAGTTGTTAATGATGATTGCTCCAGGATAGTTTACCATGTTACATGATACTATGATATCTTGCATACAAAAGTATGGCTTTCCTAGCACCACAAAGATTTTTGCAGGGTATATCATAAACTTAGCAGTTAAGCTGCAGGCCAGATACTTACTGTTGTCATAAAGATACAGGAAAGAAACCTTTAGCTAAACTTCCACCTTGTTCTGTAGAAAATGATGTAGAGAACACAGTGACTTGGAAGTTGGGAAACAGACACAATGGAAAGCAGTAGAACAAAAAATCCACTTAAGATGGAAAACAGTAAATTTCTGGAGAGCACTGTATGTTATGGTACCTTCAAAAACTGGAGACTAGATGTAGAGACTTGTTATGCAAGATACTTTACAGCCATGTAGTCCTTTATTTCAGAAATCCAAGGAGTTGCTCTTCTTAGATATCTGATTCTCTAGGTCCTATTTAAAAAGCAAGCAGATAAGGAAGATTTTTTTTCCTCTTTAAGTCCTCCTCTTCAGCTGATTTTCATTTTAATTAGGATATGAATGCCTTTATTATGACATAGAATGTCTTGTTATTTCCCAAAATACTTATGCAGTGTCAGTGGTGTATCCAGTAAAGATTGTGTTGGTATTCTGGAGTCTGTTTGAGGATCTGTTTGATTTCTGCATGTGATTACTTTGCATTTAAATCAAGAAAAGAATGTAGATGCCTACTGTCAAAGTTCATATAAAGATAGTTAAGCATGGCTTTTTTCACCCCTTAAGATCACTTTGAAGTAATAACTAAGTATATTCATGAGTTTTCCTGTGGTTACTGCATTGCAGTATTACCACTTTTAAAAGTTTGGTTTTTTGGGTCTTCTTTTGATTTTTTTTTTCCTCAAAATTGATTTGGCCTCTTTTTTGGTTAAATGTAAAGAAGGTAGTATTTTTTTTGCAAAACAACAAGAAATTGAAGAAGCCAGTATATCAAAAAGTTTATTTAAATCAGGATCTTTCTGTCTAGATTCATGTGTAACGCCAGTCTCTTCAGCAGATATTTTTGAGTATCAGTTTTACCAAACAAGATTTCTCAGCATCTGTAGTTTAAAAACAAAATAAGAAAGAATTGTTATTCTAGAGAGACACGTTGAAGTTGCTTGCCTGTCTGAAGGGAACATATGCCAAAATGTCCAGAAGAAAAGCTGGCTAAGAAGTCATGCGTGCCTGTGCTCGTTTGTTCTTCCTCACTTGTCCCTCAGCTGTGCTGGTGTAGCTGCTCAGAGGAGCTGGACTGCTCTCTAAAATTATCACTGGAAGAATTTCAGAAGTACTGTCTTCTGATTCCTCCTTTTTGTTGTGGTGTTGAAAATTTGACTTAGTTCCAAGTTGCAGTGTTTGGGGGTATATGTTTCGCTCCTCACTTCAGTGGTTTACTGCAGGATGCTTTCTGCTTACTTTGCAAAGTACTTTTAAAGATGTTGCAGGAAAGATTGATACTTGTTACAGCTCAGAAGGATGGCTGAATAGGCGTTGTTCTGGTATTGTGAAGTGAAATTTGGTTGATTATAATAATACTTTGAAAAAATTATATTAAAGAAAATGACAATAGGACAGCTATGGCAGACAATAGAAGCACGTCTTGATAGATGAATTGTTTTAATTAAGCTAAATAAGGTTAATGGTGAACACTAGGAAAGACTTCATTGAAAATTATAAGGGTTGTCCTTTTTTCAGTGCAATCAAAACTCACATGTGTTCAAGTCCTGCTTATTATGTCTGATCAACAGATGTTAATCAACATCTTAAGTGGGATAAATTTCTATGGAAATAGTTTATTTAATACTATGTTTCAGTAATGTCTTTTACAGGAAATATTTGTTTTGATTTGAGCAACACACTTCTGTCTGCTGTCAGACTTGACAGAATACAAAATAAGCCAACTGATAGATGGCAGCTGGAAAAGGTCAGAAATTATCAACATCCTATCGTAGTAAAGATTCTGACCGCAAATCCTTACTCGTTTACTCAACTTGGTTCAGGCAAGAATACAGCATACACTGATCAGGTACTTAACATAAAACTTTTAGGAACTGGGCTTAGGTAACTGAGTTTTTCATAATGAGAAATATTCAACCAAACCATTGAAATTTTTGAGTTAGAAATCAGATCAGCAAAATGGGTTGATAGCTCTTGATGCCTAACCTAACATTGATACTACTGTATGCAATATGATAGTAGTGCATGTAGTGTGGAGGTGATGACAGGACTAATATGCTAGTTGAAGTTATTCATTCAGCTGTATAAGTATCCCTGTTGAACTTCAGGTTTAACAAAACATTTCATATGGAGGTAAATTTCAGGTATTTTCGTTTTCTGACAGCTGTATGAAATGAGCTTTCCTATTTATATTCATTAGAAAAGAAAAATTATACATAATTTTGTGCTTCATACTGGTACTTGTTCTCTTAGAGCACTTTTGAAACCTTTTTTCTTTAGAATAGTCTCAAAAATACCATCTCATAAAATAAAATAACTGTCTGGAATTCCTTGAAGCTCATGGTTTGGCTTCTGAAGTTCTTAAACAAATAGACTGTCAGAAATTGGTGTGGATTCATTTCCAGGATTAATGCTTCATTTGCAATAGTTTCTTTGCAAGATCAATACTCTGAAATATCAGAAGATTAAAGATGTATCAAATACCAAAAACACCAAATATTGTTTTAATTACTCAAATAGAAGAAAGCTGGATAAGTTTTACTTGCCTATGAAGAATGTTCTGCTTAAGCCAATACAAATTCTTTACCAGTTCTTCTAGAAAGTCTGGAAGTATTTAAGTTTCTCTTCTCTGCTTATGAGACAATGCCTATTAGTGAACCAGTGCTACAAGGGATAATACTCTTCGTTTGTAGCAACCTGTCATTCAGCTGGTCAGTAAGCTAATTAAGTGTATTTGTTCATTGTTCTAGTTATATGGTTTATTAAGTTGGAGGTTTCTTACTCTGTCGTGCCTATAGGGAAAAAAAAAAAAAGCAACAATCCAAGGTCTGTGCCTGTTGAATAGTTTACAGAAAGTTAAACAGTGTATCCATTCACTTCTGCTATTGTGGTATGTGAAACGCAGTCTTTTGAGCTGAATCCCAGAGTCATTAGCTATTAACTCAGGCAAAGCACCTATCAATTTCAATCCTAGTTAATCATGTGATGCTCCTTTATTTATGCCTGTAATGTGGTTTTAACTAACAGCTTGTGACAGGGATTTGTGGATGGGTCATGCAGGTGTGCGAGTCCCAGGAAATGTTGTGATCCCTTGGCCAAAATTCTCTGTGGTTGCCCTGAGGTTAATTGTCAGACTGGGCTCACTACTGCACTTTACAGGGAGCAAAAGAGATTTCTCTATTGCCTTAGCAGAGGGATTTCAAGGATATAATCCTTCCTTTTCCCTCGGCATTGGAAAACACATGAAACCCTTGTGGCAGTGCACAACTATTAGCAGTCCAAGACTGTGGATATGGGGCAGAGTCTGGAGTCTGGGCAGAGTAACAATGAGGTGATGTGGCTTGGGGTGGCCTTTGTGCACCAGCACAGGGTCAGCCAGAATTTCAGTCTTCTAGTGGGAATACTCACTACTTCCTTCAGTTATATAAAATATTGGCATAAAAGCTCAGGCATGCATGGGGAAAAATATGTGGATTCGAAACAATACTTTCTGTGTCTGTGAGTTCTTTACCCAGGAAGAACTTTGTTTATAGCAGTACCATGTGTGCATCATACTGCTCCTACTGCTGAGCCTCTTTCAGCACAGTTTTATACCAGACCTTCAGGACTTATTTGCCCTCTGAACCAGTAAGAGTGATTTCTAAACCATAACCTTATGACAGAGATATCATTCATGAAAATCTGTTCTCTTTTGCAGGAGCCCTCAGGAATAGAGACTAGATTAGTTTAAAATGTATGGAGATGATGGATAGAAAAGTGTAAAGTAAGCTTAGGGAGTAGTATTATCTTCATGGACAGTCAAGCTGTATGCCTGTGTTTAGCTTTCCTGCTTATTTTAGGCTCATATGTATGTGCTGGAGTTGTATTGAATGGTCAGACAAACTAAAAAATAATTATGAATTCCCCCAAGTGATATTTCCAGTCATTTGTGACTCAGAGACTGGAAAAGACTGTCTGAAGAACTAATGAGTTCTTCTTGGTCATAGGAAGTGGGTAAGACTTTTGAAACTAATAGAAATTTCCTATAAAAGTTTTAGAGACCTGAAGAAATAGTGCTTCAGTTCACAGATGCTTAAGGGCTGTGCAAGGGGGAAGCATCTTAAGAAAATGTAGCTGGCTAGGAAACAGTTTGTGCAGTGCCTTGAGCGTTGAGAGTGTCTGAAGCACTAGTAGATGTATCAGAGAAGTCAGGGTTTACTGGGCATAGAAGAATTCTTTGTTTCTGCTTGGGTTAGGACTTTGCAGAGCAGTCATGTTTTCTGATGCATAGCTGCAAAATTACACAGATTTTTAACAGCACTAGGATCCCCATGTGGCGGTTGTTTTTTCTCACTGGCCAGTTTCTACAATGATCTGAATCTTAACCAAATTATCATTGATTCTTCAAGCTTTAATTCACCATAGAGGCAGTGGGAGCAGAAGCTTTAATCATTGCCAGTTTTAACTGACAGGACTAGAAACCACAGTTGCCAGATGACTCAGACTTTGGCATCCTTATTTTTGCTCATGGTTTTTATATGGAAATTTGCGAAAGTTATGACCGCAGAGACCATGATTTTCAGTAGAGTGCAAATGCTTGTAGCACCACACCTAAACTGTAAGTGGGCTTTAGTTCATCCTCCTCCTCCATGCCTTTATTTTTTCCCTTTCTTCTTCTCCTTTGTTTTATGTGTTTTTAGTTTATTACTATTAAATAACAGCTTTTCAGTTCTGGGGAAAAAGAAAATAAAAAGGCCAGTTCATGATGGCACTTTGGCTCTCATGTTAGTGGAATCTTTCCTTGACACACGCGAGCTGCTGGAATGTGTCCTTGAGGCTTTTGACCTTGAAGAGAAACCCTGGGTGTTAGGTAATGTGCCTCACTGCCCAAATGCTCTGTTTCTGAGATCATAAGGGGGAGGTGCAGCACCAATCTGGATTCCTCCCACTTCTTTTCAGAGAGAGGAGAGCTCTAAAAGTGGAGGGGGAAGAGTTGAGTGTGAAATGCTTCAGTTGGCTCTTGATAACAGCCACAGCATAAGACTTTAGTGACTTGTCTTTGAAGAAGCCGTCTCAGTTCTAGGAAAGGGGTTGAGCATCTATAATTATCAAGTAAAACTAAATAGCTGTGGTTATAATGTTAAATGGTCCTTCTTGGAGCATGCTCACCTGGGATCAGGTTGAGAAAACAAGTGTTGTGTAAGGATGCAACATGAATTCTCTATGGTTTTAGGGTAGCCCCTTAGAGGAATCATTGTGAGTATTCTGCTGAAAGATTTTTGAGCTCCTAGGAACTGCAGCACTATCTGTGTATTATCTGGCTAGAGGCAGTTGAAGAGCTAGCTCCAGTTTTGAAAACAGCCAAGCTGCTACAGCAGAAGATGTTATGCAGAATTCCTCATTTGTGAATCTTGATAGTCTTTTTTAAGTACCAGGCCAAGAGTTGCTTTTGGAAACAGAACTCAGCAGGCTCTGACTGGTCAGAAATGGTCAATCTTGTGCAAGCTAGTGCAAGACAGCTGAAAGATGTGTTCACGTAATGTAAGCCTGCGCCTGCATCTGAAAGGTGAGACTTGCTTAGATACTTTGCTGCTTTAATGCAGCCAAATACCATCCAGGCAAGGACTATTTCTCACCCTTTGCAACACAGGAAAATTTGTCACCAGATCCTCTGCAGGCAGCAATTGAAAATAGACTCCTAAAGTTGCACAATAACTGAGCAGTCTTTCTGAATCTTTTTGACCACGCTGTTCTTTTTGCTGTTCACGTGTCACCCTAAAATGAGACTGTCTATGGATGATGTGCAGAGGCACACCATAACTGTGCTGAGTTACCCTGGTGCTAAAATCTTCAGCGTGCATGGCTGACTGTCACTGACATGGCGGATGCTTCCAGGTTCTCACACATCCCTTGGCAGCTATCTAAACTTCACGTGCAGCAAATGCTGAGCTGCTGCATGCTGTGCCTTGCAGTACTGGGACTGCTTTGCTTCTGAGACGCTTCAACTGGGGCTTGGGGACTGTCTGTGAAAAGGGACATAAAAGAATAGATGACTAGGATAACACCTTGCTGGCCCTCCTCATGCAAAAGGGACTCTGTGATGAATCAGAGCTCTGATACGAGTAGCTTGCTATTGTGTTAGTAGTCACACTGTGAAGCTACATGAAGTAACTACTTCAGAAACATCATTGGCTTATGTGTGTCCGTATGAGTAAGAGCACACTGGACAAATTTTGGTGAAGTTGGAGGAAGCATTCAGTGCCTGTGCATTCAACAGGATCTTCACTGTAGCATGACTGGGTTACCAGCTGAAGTGAAAGCAACCACAAGGCCACAGCCTGTGGCATAGAGCGTATCTTGAGCTGAAAGCCAAGTGCCAGCAAGCATATGCTGTCAGAAAGCAGAGTTAGATTAAGGAAAGTCTGTTCACTCCATGCTGAGGATTCACACTTAGGCATATCTGAATTGTTTGCTGGTGCCTATTTGTATCAGCATTTGCTTGGAAAGTGTTACTAAGGGCAGCTGTTGTGCCTTGTGTGTTCCATTTAATACCTACTTGACATGTTTAGATGTTTTGGCTTTTTTAACATCTCCATCTGAAATATATTTAAATTTTGCATGTAGAAGGAGCAGGTTATTCAGAATAACACAGGCATCACTAATTTCAATTTTAGTAATTTTACATGTGTTATCCTCTTCAGTGCCTGGGCACCACAATGTCATTAAATTTGACAGTTTTCAGTAACTGGTCATAAACATTGAACATAAGTTGATAGGAAATTGAGGCTATTTAGTAGGAAATAACAAAAATCACAGTCATACTTTTTGTCTTTCTTTGAGAGTAATTAGAAAGGTGTTTGACATAATTTATATAGCTTTTGTAAAAGCAGACAAGCATGTTTTGTTCAGGAAAAACTTAGGAAATAGGTGCCAATGGTAAGTTAGTACCTTAAAAATATACTCATTCATTCTTATGTCAAATTGTTTCTTTCTGTTTCTTTTTCCTTCTTTTCAAGTTGACACAGGGAAAGACAATAGTCACCTAATTGACTCATGCCTATGTAGAGAGCCTTTGCAATGCATGGGCACCGTTTAAGTTCAGCAAAGAGCTATATTGAATCTTCAGTGTCTCAGCAAGAGGTTGACCCAAGATGACTGAAAACAACATTGTACTAGAAGTGAGCATTTTCTGGTATCACTAACCACAGTATGCTTTACTTGACTATTCCAGTGTGGCAAAGCACTTCCTGGCCTATCCAAGCAAGAAGACTGCTGTGGAACCGTGGGTACTTCCTGGGGTTTTAACAAATGCCAGAAATGCCCCAAGAAGCCATGTAAGTACTATTTTGCTGTTGTTCTCTGGATCAGTTTATGACTTTTTTTTTTTCCCCCTCAAGTTGTATTTTCCATTTTTTTGGAGGAAAAATCACCCAAAAAAGAACGTAGTAGAAAGAATGTGCTATGATTTGATTAGGAGGAGGTTGTAGAAACTAGAGATCCCATGCATGTCAGCAGAGTTTACATTATGCAGGCACTCAGTACAACCAGCAAAGTTGACATTGTTGGATTTTTTTCTCCTCTTCTTCTTCCTTTAAGTCAGTGGTGGACTGTTGTGTTTTCTCAGTGCAGGAAGAGTAATCACATTGAATCATCTTACCTATTCNTTTTTTAAGTTTGCACAGAAATCTTAAATTATGGAGGCGCCAGTTACTGCTTGGAGAGAATACAATGATGACTTGGGACTACAGATGAACTTTAAAATTTGGAGCCAAGGTCTTCCAGGCTCTCAATTGTCAGTTACCTTTTTTTCCCTCTGCTTCTGAAATATCTTCCCTGACAATGACAAAGACTTCTTTAACCATTTTGTTATGATTTGGCATCATATTATAATAAGAAAGAAATTTCAATTTTTTTTCTTGCATAATAGGTGAAGATAGTGTCTTAAACTCTCTGTGAATTATATTGTTGCACAGGAATAGTAAGACTCCTGTGTCATGTCGTATTTTCATCATTAAATGAAAGATGGATAAAGATAACGTAATCTGTTTTGCAGATGGAGTAGACCTGTGTTTAGTGGGCCAGAAATAGGGCAGGAAATTGCAGTCATTGTTATCTAGGTCTTCTAGGACCCTGTTCTTTGTACAGATCGCAATGCTGGAAACATGTTCAGTGTTTGATCTTTTTGGAAGCATGTTTTTGTCTACAAGTCTTAGTGTAGATGTAAATACAATTCCAGAAGAAAACCTGATTTTATTCCTATTTCTCCAACTCCTTCTTTCATAGGAGTCTCTGATATAAACTTATGCTGACTCAGTCTGATCTAGTAGTTTATAAAGCATTCAAGTTTTGTGCACTGGAATATGTTTATGTTCTGATGTGCTTCAGAGAGAGAGTCTCCTTGGGGTCATAGTTAATACAACCCCTGTACCTAAAATTTGAATCATGTAAATACAGTTTCTAATGGGACATGTATGCCAACCATATGAAGTTTAACAAAGACAAGTGCCAGATTCTGCCCCTGGGGCAGAACAGCCCAGATGCAAGTACAGACTGGGGAGCGAGAGGCTGGAAAGCACTGCCACAGAAAGGGCCCTGGGCGTCCTATTGATGGCAAGTGGAATATGAGTCAGCAGTGCCGTGGCAGCCTGGAGGCCAACCCTGTCCTGGGGGGCATCGGGCAAAGCATCACCAGCTGGGTGAGGGTTGTCCTGCTCTGCTCTGCACCGAAGTGTCCTTACCTTGAATATTGTGTGCAGTTTTGGGTGCCACAATACAGGAGGGACAGAACTTATTAGACAACATCCAAAGGAGGGCAGTGAAGATGGTGAAGGACCTTGAGGGAACACTGTAAGAAAGTAGCTGAGGTCACTTGGTCTGTTCAGCCTGGGAATGAGGGGAGACCTCATTGCAGTTACAAATTCCTCATGAGGGGAAGAGGAGGGGCACTGATCTCTTCACTCTTGTGATAAGTGACAGGACTTGAGGAAATGGCCTGAAGCTGTGTCAGGGGAGTTTTAGGTTGGATATCAGGAAAAAAGTTATTCTGCCAGGGGGTGATTGAGCACTGGAACAGGCTCCTGAGGGAAGCACCAAGTCTGTCTGAGTTCAAGTAGTATTTGGACAGTGCTCTCAGTTACATGATCTGATTCTTCAGGTGTCCTGTGCAGGGTCAAGAGTTGGACTCGATGATCCTGATAAGTCCCTTCTAACTCAGCATATTCTATGAATCTACGAATCCTGTGGGTCCCTTCCAACTCAGGATATTCTATGATTTTATATATTGGTGTATGAATTGTGAAATGTGTCTTGATTTTTCTCCAAAGAAGTAACAGTTCATTACAACTGAAATTCTTGTTCATCAGAAGCATATGGGCATGCAGAATATTGCTGAATCGGATGTAGGTGTGCCATGAGAAAAATCATGAAAACCTGAACTGTGCTTCAACCAAAAACTGGTTGGAACTACTAATACAAATTTTGGGTGCCTGGTTTGAAGTGAAGTCCATTTGTTACTTTCTCATAGTTCAGGTAAAATGCTGGTTGTCTCAGCTTGGAATCCATAGTGGATATGTTGGTCAGGCACCTGCTTGATACCAACACGTTGGTGTTAAGAGCAAGCAGTCAAGGAAGTCCTGGGGCAAACCGTGTCTCAAATCCTGATCCACTCCCTAGGATGCTTCCTAGGGAGTACAGAGAAGTGCCCGAACTCAAACTAAAAATCTCTCCTGAGGGGAAGTCCGCTACCCTTTTTTCAAAGCACTGAGTAAGAATAATTTTTTTTTAAAAGTGCTAATGAGTTGAGCAATGCCTTTTTGTTCTAAAAGCTTAATGACTAGCAGTCTTGCTCAAGATGGGTCACTTCAACGTTCCTTTCTCTGCCAGAATAATTTCTAATCTACATTTTATACCTATGAGGAGATGCCCTAACCCGTAAAGTGTAGAAACAATTCTTGGAAGACGACTAGGAACCCAGTCTCTTTCCCAGAGTCCTAATTACTCATGGTATGAGTCATGCTCACTCCTGCTTTCTGGCTCAATTTGAAATTGTTTTTTTGAATGTAACTGTATGATCTCAAGAAGAAACAGCAAATGTTGCCACTTGGAATAATCCTCTCCTGATTAAAGCATTCCTGGAAAGTAAGAGTTTGTTTCTAGACATAATGGGATAAATTTTTCTAGGTGGGAGTTCTCACTGTACATTAGTGTTTTAAGAAGGGAGAAGGAGAAGGGTGTACTGTCTGTTTTCTCAAGATTAAAATACATTGTAATTGTATCACAGCATTATATCAAGAATATAAATTGGTTAGGTGTATGCTTCAAGAATGCTCATTAAATCTGTCAGGAAGCTTTGGGAGAAGTATATGCATTTTTTTATTTTGGCTATGTTTGGTTTAGGAATGATTCTGTGGATGATGCTATTGAGTCGCGCCATGTCTTACAGCAATTCTGTATGGGTGCAAATGGTGAATTTTCAGATTTCTAAGAACTTAAGGTGTTATATCTGGAGTTTTGAAGGTGTTCAAGTGACCTTACCGCATCTCAGAATTTTATAGGTGTTCAGTTTGAACTTAGCCACACACAGCTTGAACCTCCAAATCTGTTTTGGATCTGGCCCTAAGTGTCCTTAGGGCATAGGTGTCAAACTAAGCCTCATGTCAGTATCAAAGTGTTATGCTTCTGCAGAGTAAACAATTTTCAAAGATAAATGTAAATTTGTTATGACTTAAATAATGGATTTATGTTTATAAAGTATTTTTATTTTTACGACAATGAGAATGGTTCAGTGGTATAAATAATATGCATATATATTTAAATATATAAAAATTTATATATTGGATGGAAAAACTTGGGAGTCAAGTAAATCATTAGTAAGTTGGTAGTTAAGTGATACCTATGATGGTGTCTCAACAAAGTTGGTCCCACATTAGTCCCATATAATTTTAACCTGTTCTGATAATTCAGGAAATTGTAATAACGCTTTTTAATTGTAGACTTTTGGGAAGCAAACAGACTTCTTTTTGCTTTTGTGATTTTATGCTTTATAAACTTAGTTTAAGGTTGACCTGTTTTTATAATAATATAAATCAGGTTGCAATCTTTTGTGTAACACACTCCAGCAAAATAGGTAAGCATATATGTGAGTCTTACTAGCAGTCACTTCTCACTTCAATCAGCTACTTAAGGATGTGCATAAGTTTGCCTGTGTCTTGTTCCCACGGTCTTAAATAGGGCTCTATCACTTAGTAAAGATGTACTTAAAGATTTTGGGTAACAGCCAAGCCCTCAGACAGGGCTTCTGTCCTATTGCAAAGTTAAGTGCCTTGGTCTGAGACAGCTCCCATATCTGTAAGTTTATGGGTTATTTAGTTTTACTGAAAACCGAAAGAAGAAATACTGGAACAGATCTCCATTTTTGAGGGCTTCTACTGAAGACAGTGTTTAAGACAAAGTGCATTTCTGTGTTACATGGGGAATGTTATGATTGGTCAAGCTTCTTGCTAACAGTTAATAATTACAAACAGGTTGCCTAAGTGAATAAAGGGCAAGTAACATAGGACTCCATCCAGCTCCCACGTGGATCATTGGGCATCGTTGAACACGCTCCTTACTTTACTGCAACCTACTTACATTTCTGCTCTTTGTAGAAGGAAGAAAACAGCTGCTAATAAGCTGCTGTTTCCTGTTCAGAGTGGGAGTAGGAGGATGAGGAGGGAGAAGTTGGAAACCTCTGACCTCACTCCACTACTGCACTTTCTAGAGCGGCTGAGTCACCCTGGAAGGGAAAAATGTTTTGAAGCACTGGAAAAGGCCTGGCATAGCTTACAGGCTGGTCTCCATCTACAATTGGAAGAGCTCTGTTCTTCCTCTGTTTTTGTTCACCAGGCTCTGCTGCAGGGTATCAGTCCTGCCCACAAAAAGTTCCAGAGACTCTCTTGGTTTTGGTGTGAATTGAATGGCGTCTGTAATGGCAAACGCACATCAGTTAGGATGTAATGAGTGCAATCATGACTCTGACTCTGCCAACATTACTATTAGAAGTTTCATTGACATTTTTCAGGACTAGAAGTAGACTAATGCATTGTGCTTTTGAAAATCTGACCTTGAATTTCAACTGACTTTAATGGTAACATTGTGAAAAGATTGTTGATGTCACTTTAAAGGACAAAATTTCCAAATTAAAAACTCTAACAGGATTGTTGCTGCATTTTAGTCTGTACTGTTTTGTTTAACCACTTTCAACTTATGCAGTCCTCAAGGAGAATCTTAATGTTTTAATTAAACAATTATTTAAAATAATTAGCAGCGTTTTGAAATAAAACTATCTCATTCCAAAAACTGCTGCCACTCAAGATCATCACTTAAATTTTTCCAAATAATAGGAAAAGCTTTAGAAGTAATGAAAATAATTACTGATTTTTATATATATATATATATATATATATTTGTAGCTGGTTTGCAAAAGTAGTTGTTTGAATATCTGAGAACAAATAGGATGAAAGATAATATCCTGATTTCAAAGGTCTCTTTTTTGTACAAAAATACCAGTTTGACAGGATAACTGAAGTCTTAAGTGGAAAGAGATGGAATTAAGGTTACCTCTACAGCTATTAATGCTAATTTCTTTAGCTGTTATGCTTAACTATACATCAAAAAACCTTATTTTTTTAATATAGTCATGATAATTTGACTCTCAGGCTCTGGAAATGAGCATACAAATTAGCAGCATTTAACAGATCTAATTTGTTTCTTCAGCTTACCATGGATACAGTCCTATGATGGAATGTCCACAAGGCTACAAGAGGATTAATGCTACATTTTGCCAAGGTATGATAGTGGTGGCAATTGGTTGTGTTTGTGTCCTTGTTTTCTGTGATAGATTCTTTGATATTTATGACTTGGATAAATGAACTCAGTCCACTGATTTGTATTTGAGAAAAAATGTTGAGGCTACTTTTAACTCTTTCCAAATATTGGCAACTCTATAGAGTGTTGTTTTGCCTCTAGGGCAAAAAACTTTTAAAATTTTCATATATAGACTCATTTTCTTTGATGGTGTTTAAGGGTGATTTCATCAGGATTTGTTTACTTTGTTTTTCAGTAAAAATACATTGTTCTGTCAGGTTTTTTGCTAAACAGTGAATCTTCAGACTTAGTTAAATCAGATGAAGCTAGCAATAAAGAATAAGTTTTATAATCATGAAAGTGTGGAGTGATCAGAGAACAATTCTTTTGGACTTAGAGGTTAGACCCGAGAGTACTGAGAAAAGTCAGATAATGTCCCTGGCAAGAGAAGCTGAAAAGCATGTGTACCTCCTGCCATGTAAAGCAGTGACCCACATGCTTGAGAATGTGCACAGTGCAGGTGAGGATGTATGGAGTTAGGCACTGCATAAGTCATGTTACTCTAAGATCAGGCTGTAATCATAGAAGTTATCAGAACATACAGGGTTATGGGATCTGTGTGATCATGAAGCTACAAAGAAAGGCCTGGGACATTTACATTGTCCTGGCCTATGGCACCTCTGTCTGATAAAGGTGAAGTGATACCCATAGGCATATGCTCATTCTTTCAGTGTATCTTTGAGCACTGGACAGAGGTGCCAGATGAGGATGTAGGAAAAAGCTTAATTGCATGTCTGATGAGTAAACAAGAGGAAGGAACTCTGAGAAGATGTGAGCAATCTTGCAGTTGTGCTCTGGAGAGAGATGTAGGAAGGAAGGGATAAATGAGTTCGAATGAGGCTGCTACTGCTGTGGTCAGGTTTGTTAATCATTGTTGAGACAGCAAGGGTAAAAGAGGTCCCAACAAATAGTAGTGGTGGTGGAGACCAGGATAAAATGAAAGAGTAATTGATGTTGAAGGATACTTGTAGGCATATGGACATTAATTTTGTTTTACTGATCAATTTTATTTAACTCATTTAGCATTCTGATGAGAGAATGTGCAATAGCCAGTTGCATAAAGAAATTATTAACAACCAAAATAAAGTTCATAGAGCATTAAATACAAACATCATGCTGTTTCACTGCTGAGGGAGATGGGAGCTGCTGTTTGCAAGTTTAGTCACCCAAGCCTATCTGCTGCTCTGGTCTCTACCTAGTGATTTACCAGTTTGCAGGTAGGGGCATTGGAGAAAATTGGGGTGGTTCAAAAGAGTAATAAACTAAATAGAGGAAAGCTGCCAATTGCATCTTAAGAGCATGCACCCTGCTCTGCAGTTAAAAACTGTAGAGTCCTCTAGTAAACAAAAGGGATAAAGAGGTATTGATAGTAAGTTACTAATGAGGACTGCTAAGTGAAGGAGATGGGCCACCTTGCCATGCCTCAAATTAAACACACAGGTGGTCTATATATTTCCACAAGACATTTCCAGTTTTTTTGAAAGAGATGTCTCATTCCACCTATTATTCACGAGGTTTTTCAGAGTCTGCAAAAGAGAGGTTTTCTAACTTTGAGCATGGAAAGTGCCTAGAAGATGCCATGATGCCATCATGGCATCCCTCTGAACATGATCCAGGAGAGAAAGGAGCTTTTGCTGTCTCCAGCAGCTGTGCACAAGCCTCACAGTATACACAACAGCTTCTTACATAGCAGTAACCCAGCAGGCATTTAAAGGCATGTAGGGCAGTCAGTTTGTTCCAAGAGATTGTACCCAGTGTTGGTAAACCTTATTTCATGGAAACTGAGATCCTTAGTCAGGGGCTATAGACTGTTAAAAATGGTCTGGTACCTGTGAAGGTTGCCAGTAGTAGTCCAGGAACTTGTTTCACTGAGTAGTGACAGGCTGATAAGGGAGGGAGAGTATGTGACTCTGGGTAGGAGCATTTGAGGGAACGAAGTACTGTCGTGGTAGTGTACAGAAATTGATTCATACCTGGTAGGCTGGTCATTGCTTTTTGCACAGGATTTGGATAGTTGTTCCCTAGACACATTTTTGTACCACATAACCAATAGTGCAAGAAATAGGAGGCTTTAAAATAGTTTGTTTTATGCTACTGTCATTATCCCAGAAGAGAGCAAGCTGTAGCCTCTAACTATAACTTGTAGTTGATACATGAAAATTTTTAACTCAGAGTTTAATCATAAAATGGGAGTAGGGTTATCTCACCAGGAAGCAGAATGTTAGTGAATTGAGGATGGAGACAATCTGTCAACTTTCTGGAGAGAGAGGGGGTGGTGGCTGTTGGAGGTTCCCCCTGTTGCCTTATCGAGGGTTGGATGGCTTCTATGTGATTTGCTCACAAACACACTCCAAAAAGGAGGTACAAATAAGGAAGAAACGAGGAGAATGAATGCCCATGAAACAAAGCCACAATGGAATTTAGTCCTATTGAAGTAAGTAACAGGATTACTATTTTCTTTCAGCAGGTCAGTATTTTGATCTCTGTTTGAATGTTCTTCAGGAAAGCTAGCTTTGTATGGGAAAGCTGGTGAGAGGGTGTATTTCAGTCCTGAAATGGTTATTAGCATGTGCTTCTCAATGGGTCAGTCTAAAGTGTCCTGTTTGTTTATCCGCAGCAGACATGCTTTTCTAGAAGCATAGGGGACAGGGCTAATGAAAAAAGCTGTCCATACCACTAATATGGTGCAAAGCTACAGCAGCAGATGTTGAAAGAAAACTCTTTAAGCTGCTGGTATGGGAGTATTCATATTCTTTTAATGATCCTTACAATTAATTGGAAGGGAGTGGAACAGCATGTCCATATGCAAGTGTATATTTTAACTAGATTATTCTTTGCTGAAAGGATGTGCATGCTGTGTCCATGCTCAGAAAGGACCAGGATTGCCAGACCAAATAGTAATGGGGATATATTTCTGAAACCCTGCCTTCAGCTAAAAGATTGTTGTTTTCACCTAGGTGTCGTCCAGCTTTCACTGCCTTTGAAAAATCAGACCTAAAAGCCTAATTAACCTTTTGTTCTATATTGGTTTTGTAGTCAAAAGCCTACATAGGCTTCAGAAACCAAGAAGTATTAGTGTGATTAATAACCAGATCCTAATTTCTTTCCTTTCAAGTGAGTGAACTAATATAATGAAACATTCTTCTCTTTAACGTGTAAGTAGGACAACAAAGACCCATCTGTGGGTATGTTAATGTGAACAGTTTAGTGTAATTGCTATAAAGAAAGGTCTTTTCTCCCCTCAGTAATTATCTTTTCAATGTGGTGATTTATTACATGTACACACATGGATGCCCTAAGGCTGTCATTAGAGCCAAAATACAGCTTATCAGAGTTGAACTTCTTTGTCAGAATCCACATGCAATGTTGATTTTTGGTTCCCTGCTTGGAATTATAGTTACTGTTTCCTTACTCTACTAATGGTTTTCTTGGAAAACTGAAACAGTATGAAAAAAACAGCTGGTGAAAAGGTTGGATTCATTTTTCAGGAATCTAGCATATTGCCAGTAGAGCACTTTAGAAATCTTATCTTGAAGAACTGGAAAAATACCTGGATACTTGTTGTTTTACAATGAAGTAAAAAGTGCATGGAAGTTCATGAAAAGTCCCTATATTCTTAAAGATATACAGGTTGCAGAAACTAGTACTTATATGCTGAGGGATCAAATTCTATAATAATGCGCTCTGAGGACTTCAAGCTCTTTTCCCTGCACTTCATCATAATTTAAGTTTTGAGAGTATATTCTGCCCCTCCAACATTTGTCCCTAAAATAGAGTAATAAATTTGTTTTCTCTGCATGTTGTATGTTTATTTTACTACTTTTAAGTAATAATACAGCTTAGCTTCCTAAGAAATGCTTTTTGTGTTACGTAGCTACTAAGTCAACAACTGTCTTTCAAAGAAGTTCTTTTATGATGATCATACTGAGAAATAAATGTATCTCCAGAAACTGGGCTGGGTTGCTGTTTGGACATTGATTATGTGTTTGAGAAGTGTAGCTCTGCAAACTTGTGTTCCAATAAATTCCACGCAAAAGAACAAAATGAGTTGGACTGATTTCTCCGCTGCTGTTCTGTTAGCTCACAGGAATCACTGCATCATTTCTTAGAATAAGCAATTGTTTTTTCTGTAATTTAAAAAAATACTGCAATAGATTAATTAGCAATGAAACCTTGTTTTTTTGTTTCTTTCACTGCTTTTTCTCACTAATCATGTTATTATTGAAACAACTATAGTGGAGGCAGTAAAATATGGATATTATATTTTTCTTAGAACAGAGGATATTAATAGTGGTTAACAATGTATCTATAGTGGAACCAATTGAAACAGTATTTTCTGTGGTAGTAGGTAATTGATTGTAATTGATTTTCATAAAGAGAATAAAACTGGTGCCTGTATATTGAGTCAATTTGGAGATCATTCAGTCATATGGCATTCCCACTGAAGCCTAGCATATAACTACCAGAGTGAGTCAAATCTTCACAAATGATGCAAATTATCTATTTCAGTCTAAATTTGCACTGTGATTTATTGTGTATGTTAAAGCACTTCATGCATAAAAACATCCATCAAGGCAGATATTACTAAATAACATTTAATGACTGACTGCCAGGTCATTTTTAATTAAGAAGTTGCCCAGTACCATGGCAAGTTCTAGTGAGTATATAAATGATCTAGAAGGCTTGCTTTGCTTAAATGCAGGAAAATGTCTTAAATGTGCATAGGTCTTGCTGAATGGCAAGTTGTTTGCTTTGCCTCAGAAGGAGACAAATATTTTCCTTTCAGTTGGATTACTTAGTAATTTAACCAAAGTCAATCAGTTTTTTATAAACATAGAAACTGAATTTCAGAGCTAAATGCAGAAGTCTCCATTCAGAAATTTACCTTTCCATAGTGCTTAGGCCTGGAATCAGCCGTTGAGATTGCTTGTGTTCTCTGGCACCCTACACCTGAGGCAGAGGGGTTGAGATGGGCTGCAGTGCTTTCTAGCCACAAGTTTATTCTGCATACTTCAGTGAAACTACCAGGGCTGTGGTAGTATGACTAGAAGTTCCTGCTTATACAAGTTTTCCATTCTTGGTCCAAGTTTCGTAAGAACCTTCTGTATATCATGACTGTTCTAACTGGAGGCTGTTGCATATTTAGTTTTCATACCTTATCGTGTGTTGTCTTAACATTGTGAAATTATACATTGTTTTCTTCTTTTAGTGAATGTAATGTGACTTTGAAAGTCTGACTTGGTTGCTATCTTCTGAGTCAGATTTTTTCATGCAATCAAAAGTCACCTTCCAAATTTGTAACATAGGAAACTCAGTAATAAAATGAGACCTACTGTTTCAAAAGAGGGATTTTTTTTTTTAATTAATACTTAATCATTTAGCATTCTTCAGCCTTATTTATGAAAATTTTAAATGCTTTTTTGTTGCTTCAACATTAGATAGTAATAAACCAAACTCTGATCCAGTTCTGATAGTGGAATCTTCCAATTCAGAGTCATCAGTGCTCCTGAAAACCAATTTGACTGCATTATTTACATGAACAGTCGCAATGGTTTCTTTCAAAAAAAAGAAAAAAAAACCAAAAAAACCCACAAACAAAACTAAAGACTGTTTTGGTTTGCATTTGCACTGTTCAAAATTCTTGTAGTGACCCCTGACTTTTTTGTGTTCATATACTTTTTCTTGAGTAAAAATATTTTCTTTAAAATTAATAGATAGGTTTAAATAACACGATGTCAGAAGATTGCAGCTTTGACCAGAACACATTAGTAAACATGTACATTTTGTTCTAGAATTTTGAGATAATACTTGAATATGGTTAAATGTTCCAAGCTGTGATGATTTTGATGACCATAAATTCAATGTGCTAAGCCTGGAAATGAAAGAACGAATTTAATTTTATAGGAATGTTTCAAATTCCTGTATGTCTGTGACCAAATATGGGCATTGTTTGCTTTCCAAAAAGGACCTTGTCCCATGTGTCCGAATTACCTACCAGGCTGAAGGCAGAGAAGACAACTTTACACCACCTTAGTGTTTCTGCATTAGGCTAACTGGATCTGGGTGGTCTGAAGAGCTGTTATAATGGTTCACACAGCCAAAACACAGTGAACTTCTCTTCCTAAACAGTCTTACAGCTGAAAGCTGCCAAAGGGAAACACTACAGAGCTGATACTCCAACCGTCAGCTTTTTTTAGGGTGCTCTGTAGCAGAACAGTTCTCTATTAAATAAGTCCTTCTGTGTCACTTTGCTTGACTGTAGTTGGCATCAACCTCTTCAGGTTGTGTTGCCCTGTTAAGGTGTAGAAGAGCAGTAGGCTGTGAGGCATTTTCATATTTTCTTCCTGAAGAATCTAGTAAAGTATTGCAGTAAAAGGGAAAACTAAAGGAGGTTACAGTAGCTTTGCGGCGAGCGTTGGCTGAATGGTGTAAGTCGCCGCCTCTGGAGCCGGCTCCTTCTCTGAGGGTGCCGGTTCGAATCCCGAGGAACTCGATGTCGCTGTCCGAGCGTGCTCGGCCGTGGCAAGATGAACTTCTGGAGTAAAGGGGGTGGGACCAGTTCCGCGCACACTGTGCCTCACCTAAAAAATCCATTGCGCAGGCTTATCCCAAGATCTACGTTTGCGAAGTCTAGCCAACAACAACAATAGTAGCTTTATGATATAGTAAATAACTCAGCTTGTTTTATGGTAACCAAGCAAAGCATATTTTTTCAACAGTGACAGGTACCGATCTCATTATTAGCAGGCACAGGAATTTTTCCTAGGATCTTGAGTTTACACTTGCGTGGTTTGTTATCCTAGGATAAAGGACACTCAGGCTATATTACAATGTCATTAATCCTGGAATAAAGCTGAAATTATTCACTTCCTGAATGTGATTGAATTAGGATATAATTACTCACGGAAAGGTAGAAGTTGCTTGTAGATTTCCAGTAGAGAAACAAACTGGTGTTAAACAGCAGCTAACGCAATCTCAAATACTGTTTTAATCTAATTAAAAAGCCATTGTAGAATTGGAGAATACAAGCAGAACACTGGAAGTTAATATCTTCTGCAGCACGTCCTTCCCTCCAGCACAGAGTTCTTCGCGCATTGTCATTCTGTTGAGAAAGAGATTCTATTACATTGTACCATTCTGTACATAAACACCTATCCATCATCCAGAGGGAAACCTTCCCTTAGGTGTGTAAATGTTTAGTCACTTAGATTTAAGTACCTTAGAACAGAATTTGAAGCTTTGTTTCATGTATTTCTTTTTCCATCATCACAATTCCCCAGTGTGCAGTGCATGCTGAACAAGCAATTCCGTACTTGAGGGAATATAGTTTGGAGATGTTAAGAAAGCAAGAACTGTTTAGAGAAGAGTAACAGATAAAGGTTGTGTTGTTTTTCAAGATATGTCTGGGTTTTTAATTTCTTTATTTCTTCTGGACTATTCAGTCCTTCCCTAAATCACAGTTAGAAGAAAATAGGTTGTATTAACTGTTACCTGCACATAGACTTAACAACCTTTAATTGTGATCCTCAGCCCATACAATTGCAAATGTGTGTTTGTGGTCATGAGTGAAAACAGATCAGTTCTCTGCCTCATTCTGTTATATGCTTTTTCATTTGATTCTGTTAAATATAGGTGGACCAAGTGCTTTCAAAACCATTGTGTTTTGGGGTATTTCTCATGTGAAACCTTGATGATTGCCTTGCACTGGGCAAAAATCCAAATAAAATTTTTGTGAATATTCTTAGAAAGCAAAGAGAAAAAGCCATGAGTAAAGTAAATTTCCATTTGGATATCCTGTCATTTCCATCTTCTATCTACTAATTATTGTAAAGTTGCCTGATGATGAAGCTGGTTTTTAACTTAGTGAAACTATGATGGTTTATAACAAGTTTGTGCTTGTTTAAATGAATACCATCGTATATTGCTCCCACCTTCCTTCTTTGCTTCTGTTTGGTTTTGGAGGTGGGAGGGGGATGCTGGTGTTGCNTTTTTTTTTTTTTTAAAATCATGGAAATTACAGTGTTCGAAGTCATGCTCTCCCCATGGGCAGACAAGCATTCAGTTAGGAAATAGTTGTTTTAATTTGCTGTTTTCCCCAGGAAATTCAGTGGCAGTGAGTCATTAACACATTGCATTTTCTGAGAACAGACTGACCTGACACCCAGAAGACCTATAAAAATGTGTGGGAAGGTATGAAACACTAACTGTTCTTGCTAAGAGAGACTGTTTTAAATTCTCCTTAGTGGGAAAGATTGTGAGATGGATCAGCAGCAGTTTGATTACAATGTCTGAGTCCTTTGAAGCTGGGGGCACTGTGGTGGCTCTGGAGAAGAGTGTGGTGGCTGACCTCACCCTGTATCAAGCTTAGAAAAGGGTATAGGAGGAGCTAAGGCACAGGAACTCATCTCTATCGTGCTGCAGCATCACTTACAAGACCTTGCTTATGATAAAGTTTCTGTCAATTTGGATGAACTTGTGAGAGCAGAGTCAACCAACAGGGCTTCTGGGATGGCATGTGGCTTTCCCTGCCACCTCAACAGATTGAAATTGAGTCAAATGTCTTGGAGATGGACAACCAAATCGAGGAGCACAGTATGCCAAGGAACAGGTCCATGTGTGTTTGGCATGTGTAATACCAAAGAGTAGCAGCAAAGGGCCAGGCTGGCAGTCAGTGCAGAATGACAATGCTTCTTTCATGCCAGTGGCATTTTACCCATTTATTACCACTGAGAAAGTGTCAAGTCATTCATATTGTCAAGCATCAACTATTACAAAATCAATGCTTTATTTTTTAGTTCTTTATAGATAATGGTGCCTACTGTGAGCATTTACTGCGTAGCTATGCACGGTGCTGTTTAAGCTCCTTGCTTAAACTCTTTTTTTCTGTCTCAGTAACGCAGAGGTTTTTTACCAATGGAACTTCATTACTCTGCTTTTCTCCAGAACTGAAAGTCAATATTGAATTGGTCTCTGGAAAGCTTTATTTACATATGTATAGTTTTATAGTACTACCACAAATCGCCATGGTGTTTTCGCTGTGCATATGCAGCTGTTTGATCAAATCACTTCTCAAGCATGTTGCCCATTCATACTTCTGCACAAAAAGAGATTGTTCAGACATTTTTTGCTAGTTTTTACAGTGGAACAAATGAATTCTCATTCCTACACAAATTTAAAAGTGAAATGTTTTTTGTGTCCGTATACAAGAAATAGAGGTCTAAAAAGAAAAAAACAACAATCTGTTACTTGAATCAGTTTCTTTTCCAGCTGCCTGAACACGTTGATTCCACTGCAATTTGCATAGCTGAGCAGGCTGGCAGGTGGTAAGAAACTCTTTAAGATGGGTGGCGTTTTATCACAGTCTAAAATGAAGTGAAAGAGACAGTTTCTGGAAGGGATTTTTTTTTTTTTCCCCACCTAAGTTGTTAAGTAGCCACTATTCTTACATGTATCTATGTTTCTTTTGAAAATGTGTAGGGTGTTTTTTTTATCATATTCTGGCTTGTATCTGTGGAATCCCTAGACAGGCTATTGTATTTCAGCATAGAGCATCAGCTCAGTAATTCTATGAGCTCATTGAGAAGACATGACTTGGAAAGTAGGCATTAAGTAAGTTATGCTGAGGAATGAGAACACGCACAATGAAGTTGACTTTAAAAATTGCACAGTTTTAGCAAGAGAAATATCTGTATTGGGAACTTTGAGAGGAATGTTCCACTGATATTTAGCTATTTACACATAAGCTGGTATTTAAATGTAGTGGTGTCTACATCAAGTAGCAGTAACACACATGTGGATAGGGTGTTGTATTTCTAAATACTAGAAGTACAAGAACAGTTGGTCTACAAACATATTCAATACAGATGCAACAATGACTGAATCTGTGAATGTTTCCTGCAAAATAGTTGAACTATTTGGAAAGAAAGATGACTGTGTATTCATGAATTATAGGAAGATCCCATTTATATGCAAATCAGCAATTTCAGTAAATAACACCATGAAACCTTCACTGTATCAGTAGGCAAAACTCTAGAAGAGGATTTTTCCAGTACCACCAAATGTCTCCCATGTTTCTATGCCAATTTCTCTCAGCAATGACATGAAATAAAGTTCAGATCTGTAAAAACACTCATAATTTCTATTTAAGTTCAATTTACTTTAAAGTTCACAATTACAGTTTATAAGCTATGTTAAAAAAATCATTATAAAATCCAAATGCCACGGTTTTCTAGTAGGTATTCAAGTTCACTCAGCTAGTTGAAGGCTTTAACTTGTAACTAGAATTTTGTACCTCCTAACATTTCACTGTAAAAATATATATATTTGCATTTCAGTTCAATAGCTAAGTTATTCGAAGTTGAATAACTAATAAAGTTGCTTGAAAATTATAACAGATACAATTTTTTTTCTTTTATAACATGCAGACATAGTTCTACAAACATAAAATTTATCTGTGCCTGCAGGATTTTGCTTTTTGTTTTTAGTATACTTCTGTACTTTTAGTATTCAAATAGTAAAGTTTATCCATATATAGATTTTTAACATTCCTTAATTTTAAGGTGGATGCAAACAATGAGTAAAACTATCATCTAATCAATGAAAAAGTATTGTTAATAATTTTAAACAGATAATATAAATGCACTTATGTTAATTTATGTAATTACTTGCCTTGCTTAAATACATGTATAACGGTACAATTATTCTCCTAGATAGAAAGGAAAAGTGCAGGATTTTTGATGATCACGTATAAGCAAATAGCAAGGTATTTTAATGACTAACAAACAAGAGACTTAGTCTTTCCTTGAAAATAAAAACTATGAAGTCCAAGTCCAATTTACATTACTTAAAATAAGTTGCCTTCTTTGCTGATTTAAAACTTAAATGCTCTTTTCACTAGACAAAGCATTTCTTCTGTTTCTGCATGGATGTATTTTCCAGAAAAAGTGACCAAAAGAAGTGCTATGTTACAAATGTCACCTGGGAGATATCTTCCTTTTTTTTTTTCCCCCCATTAGTATAGATTAATTTTCCTCTAAATAAAAATTTATACTTTGAATTTGGAAAGGGAGAAAGTGGTTTAAAAATGCTTGGTTATTACCATGTAGGAAGTAGTGCAATTATTTTCATTATGTATACCAGTTTCTATTGTGTTTTACCTCTTCCTCCAAAATCTGTATGTACTTTTTGCCTTGAAGTGTGTGTATAATTTGTGTAACTGTGTTAAGGATTTTATTTTTTTTAATGAACCCAGATATCAAGATTTTTCCTGTATTCAGAGTAAAGGATACAATCTCTTCATATTTCTGACAACAGAGACGGTGCTTCATCGAAGCAAGTAGAATTGTTTCATGGTTTAGCATTTGAGGACCCATCTGACAACCCAAATTGCCTACAGGCAAAAAATTCTATAGTGGGTTCTTGAGTGTTCCAGTATTTGCTTTATATTAGTTTCCAGGTATTTCATAGTCTTCTCTTCCCTCAGGTCTTTGTGGTGCCTGATTTTTGAAAGTGAAGGGTTGGTAATGTTTCCTTTCCTCCTGACAACTTTACAGCAGCATCAATATGTTTCTGTTCAGGGATATTTCAATAATGTCTATAGTTTTCTAACTATTAAGATTTAAGTTCGTTTCTTGTTATACCCACAAATTGTAATGGCATTGAAATGATGATCTTTGTTTTGGGATCAAACTGGAACTGTGTACATGCTCTTGTAACCATCATAATTTGAGGATTCAGGACAAAGGAAAGAACCTAGCCTGACTAAGAAATGGAAGAAGCTATCTGAAAAAAAATTCAAGTGCAACAGAAAAAGTCTAGCTTAATAAATATTCTGTATTAGTGCAATCCTTAAATAAGATACTCCTATGCAGAATATCATCCTGCTCAAGGGTTGGATGGCACAAGAGGTAGACTGCTGTAGGAGAAGATTTCAGATGTTTTTTGTCCTCTTTTCTTATACCATTCTCCTTTTCTAATAGTCCACTCCCTCTGAGGTTAGAAAGTCATGCAGTCTGGGAATTTCACTTGAAAATTCCTTTGAGGCAGAGCTGATCCTTTGTAATTCATGTGGTTTCCATCACATTTCATCCAAAGTTCTAGTATATAAATTATCACTGTCACACATGGCTAAGTACATAGAAGAGAAGTTTATCCAGGTGGTGTCAAGATACTATATTAGGTATAACATTGGAAGAGCTGAGGGATAAGCTCAATACTAAGTATTTGGAAAAAAATGCAGCTGGTATGGCAACTGCTGGAATCTGTTGTACTGTTCACTCCTCTGTAGTGGGACGGGAAGCCAAACTTGTGGGGAAGAATGAAGAAGAAAGGTTCTTTCTCTAGGTTTCCAAAAGCAAACTCTAGCACATCTGTTGTATTTTCTATTTTTGATTTCTTACCCTCATTGATAGTGTTGAATTAGGCAGCAATATACAATGAGGTGAAATAAAATGGTGGGGGTTTTAGAAGAGCAAGGATAATAAATATTGTTTATTTTAGATAAAATGATCAATAATACCTGATTTGCAAGGTGTTAGGTGGAATATCTGACTTCCACTGAAAATGTACCCAGCATGGTTGGCATTGTTTCCTAGCCCTAAGGATAAGAAGGAAATTCTTCTCTAAAAGTAGTACACATAAACATTTTAAAGTAGGTTTATTTCAGTGTACTCTTACTATTTTTCTGAAAGAGGAGATGTGGATATTGATGATAGAGGTAATTATGAGTTATAAGGGGTTTTAGTTTCATTTTTGTTATTCTTTTAAGGTTTATATTATCACTGCAAACTATGTTCCTGCTGTCCCCTGAAATAAAACCCTAGTTTGGCTGACTTAGTTACAGATGGTTTCCATGTGATTGTCAGGCAGGTCCTCTTCTAAGAGTAAGCAAGTTACAGAAGCAACCCCAAGTGTGATATAGTCCTGAGGTCCAGTGCTTGTGTTATGGAAGAATGATTCAGTGAGACCCTGAAAGGGACACTTGTGCAGGTGGCCTCATAACAGCAAACTTTATCAAAGTAGTTATCAATTGCTGCAAAGATGTGTTCCCACAGATGCAGTTTTTTTCATGTCGCACGTGCTCTGTGCTTCCTTGAAGCATGTTGTTATCAAGAGATGTTGTAAGTAGAGATGATAGTTTTGCACTAGGCTTCTTCCAGCACAATGAACCTTTGAGCACTGTTGAATACAGATACTAATAAAAACAGTATTAAATGTGGTTAGCAGCATTCCATCCTGTATATATATACTACATTGCTTTAAACTTGCCTCTGGGAATGTTCTTGTGAGCTGTGTTTGGCTGCGCAAGCAAGGGGGTTGATAAGCCAATCAAAGGGTATTTGGTTTTTTGGGTTTTTTTTTTTTTTTTTTTTTTTTTTTTTTTTTTTTTTTAAATTCAGAGTACTCAAGAATGATGTATAAATGTAATTGTGTTTCTATTATGTTATCAGCAGTGTTTTAAAAGGTTATAAATCAAATGTCAGTATGGGGAAAAGTGTTGATTAGAGTGTTAACTTATAACAGTTCTCCCACACATATTATAAAAAAAAGTTAACTTCTCAAGAAAGAAGTATTAATACATTTTTCAGCATCTGATTACTTTCAATTTTCCTACAGATATCAATGAGTGTCAATTACAGGGTGTATGCCCTAATGGTGAGTGCTTGAATACTATGGGCAGCTATAGATGTACCTGCAAAATGGGATTTGTGCCAGATCCTACCCTCTCAAGATGCATACGTAAGTAATGGTGCTAATCAAAGTACCAAAATAGATACTTAGTTGCATTTCAGATGAAGAGTTGAGTTGGCCCAACAATTCTAATCTGTCACCTTTTTTCTTGCTGTCCTCACCCCATCTTCTCAGTTCATTCTCTTTATCTAGTCAGTCTCAGTGCTCATGCCTCTTTCCTGTCTCTTTGTCCTGGGAACATTGGTTTCCACTGGTGGCTACCCAAGAGCCTTGCCATCCTTTCCTGGCTTTCTTGTCACAGAACCTTCAAGATTCCTATCCAGCCTCATACATTGTCTTTCTCAGTAGTTTGGAGATCCTCTACCCACACTTTATTTTCTCCCTTCTCTCACAGTTCCCCAGCCAAAATCATCTCTGTCCTGCTCTCCCCTCTTTCACCTCTGCAACATTGATCTGAGTGGTTTCCATTACTAAACATTAAGCCCACGGTGTCATTTGGCACTTTTCCTTCTCATTTTAAAGGATTAAAAATTAAGAAAGAATTAGGAGAAAGAAAAAGTTGTGAACAACATGAATGTCAATTTTTCCCTCTACTAGTTAGCTTTTACTTCGAGATGAACTGTCTCTGCAAGACAAAAAGATAGTGTAGGGAACAACTAAATTTTTCACTTTTTATTTTCTGCAAGGAATATGTACAAGTGAAAAATAGCTAACCTCCTAAGCTCCTTCTCTGAGATATCTTTGCATTTATAAAATATAGTCTTTAGTTATAGGTTAATTCTTTTTTTCCGGCATAATTATCCAATGCTGCTAGTTAATGACACTCAATTACTGAGAAAGTTTCCTAGCAATTTGAAGAGATTCATATTACTTTTCAGCTGAACACCAGAAAAAAAGGAGTTGGTTGTTGGTTTTTAGTTTTGCTTTTACGTGTCATATTGAAAATGAGATAGTCTTTGTATTTTGTCTTGTTCAAGTGATTCAGAACAGTTAACCATATGTTAATTTGGATGCATAAATAGAAAGCTGAATGGGTCTTACCTTCCTCATACTAGTCATAGCTTATGACCTTTGGCTCTTCCACATTAAAACTAAGTTACAAAATGTAAATATGTAATTGTCTCTCTTATTAAGAAAATGTCATATATGATACTTAATGCTTTTGCAGTCTAACTGACATGGGTTACTTATGGATCAGTGTTCCAGGGTTTATGTAGCTTGACACAACTTTGTGATGCCAGTGACCGATCTTCAGCAGCTGAACTTGTGGACAAGTGAGGGAGAGCTGATTCTGACTCTGCTGTGGCAGCATGGCAACTTTGGAATAATTTTCTTTAAAATATTTCTGATCCTTGGTCTAGGATGAGCTGGAATTCAGGAGTGTTTGATGCCAAATGAGATACCTTTTTGTGTGTGTGTGTTGCGATTCTCATTTGAGATGGATGTTTGAAATAAGACTTCTGCAGACAGTAATATTAATCCATTTAGATGATGCTGGAAATTTTGTATTGTGTCTGTATTTTGCTTTTTGTGTGAGCAGTAGCATCCTCTCTTCTACTTTGCTTGCAGCTGATAATCCTGTAGTTGCAGAAGAGAAAGGACCCTGCTACCGGTTTGTCAGTGCAGGGAAGCAGTGCATGCATCCTCTTTCTGTTCAGCTCAGCAAGCAGCTTTGCTGTTGCAGCGTTGGCAAAGCCTGGGGCCCACACTGCGAGAAGTGTCCACTCCCAGGGACAGGTAAGAACATCCCATTAAAAATACATGGTCTTGCCCCCACCCCCATGCATGCTTTAAAAAAACAAAACAAACAAAAAACAAACAAAGAAAAAATACAAGAACAAAAATAAACAAACAAAATCCCAGAAACACAAACAAAACACACAACAAAAACAAAACAAACAAAAAAAACAAAACCACAAACAAACAAAAAACCAAACCACAAAACCCCCTCACACTATATATTATAGATACAGAGAAATTAGCCCAAAATCTAGTTAATACTCGTCAGTTGCTAAAGGTTCTGGTGAAAGGATGACAACTTTGGAGAATTAGGTTGCAGGAAAACATGGGTTGTAGTTTATGTTGCAGTTAGTAGGATATGCATGGTAGTATCTCTTCCTCACCTTCCTCCTTATTTTTGTCAGCCATTTTGAGGAATGTGCTAAGGATGGTGTTGCCTTTTTAACAATCAACTGGCAGTTAAACATTTCATGCCAACTTTCAGTTAAAAAATTCCTTACTTTTTACATAAAGCTCATTTGTATTATAGCTCCCTTGGAGTTCTGCTGTATGTAAGGACTTAAAAAATACCAACTTGTTTGGTCACTACCCCCATTTAGACTGCTTATAGATTGATA
The DNA here is from genome assembly GCA_013399695.1 of Formicarius rufipectus. NCBI lineage: Eukaryota > Metazoa > Chordata > Aves > Passeriformes > Formicariidae > Formicarius > Formicarius rufipectus. The sequence continues at coordinate 1,013,517 of VXAU01000065.1, read as the reverse complement.
CCACATATTATAGATACTCATTGCTGTTTTCAAGTACTTTCTATTCCCCAGTGTTGCTTGAAACTTAAATGTCCATGGAGTCTTCAGTCAAAATTAATTTAATACTATCTTTTTGTCCAAAATGTATGATCAAATTAATCTTTTTTAAAGGCATGATTGCTTGTTGGACTATGTATGATGTCCACCCTCTTCAGTATTTTAGCACAAGTATTTGTAATGGCAATCCACTGTGCTTATTTCAGTCTGCTGCTGCAGCTGTCACTATCATGACACAGGCCATGTATCTCTTTGAAGGATTTTATAGAGATTTACATTGTCAAAACCAGCTGGCTGCTTTAGGAAGTCCACCACTGGCATCAGGGACATGAGGAGAGCAGCAGATTTCCTACATTTTGTAGCTGGACTTACAGAAATGAAAGTGCCCAACGTTTTTGAGCATTTTAATTGATTTTTAAAGCCGTTGTTTCCAAGTGACCAATGGGTCACTAGAGCACTGAATAGGATTTTAAAACTCCAGTCACTTTCAGATGAGTAATATTTCTGTGAATTTTAATGGAGAAAAAATACATTCTCACAAGATGATTCTCAGTTTAAATGCAAGTGCTTTGCATATGTGAGAATATTGAATGAGACTTCATGTAAGTTATGTGCATTATGGAACAGAGAATATGTCCTTTTGTTGATGGCTCTCTAGTCACAAAAAGTACATTGAATATCATATGGAATTGGTTATTTTAGTGATTTTTTTTCTTAATTAAAACACTTTAGAGAAAATCTGTGAGTAGAAAATTCTGATGATCTTTTCCCATTTAATTATTCCTTTCATGATTTAAAAATGTGTTCCTTTCTGTAACAGGTTAAATTCATAATGTTTCAGAGTTTTCTATGAAAAATGTGTGAAAGTGGGATACTCCAGAATGGGGTAATGTATTTACTGCAGCATCCCATGTTAATTTAGAAGTCATAATCTCACTCTCTGGTAGCTTCTTAAATATTTGTAGAAAGTAAATCCTCTTCTAAAGAAACACTGAGACCAGATTTGTATGCCCAGGTGTTGAGAGCACTTATCAGAGCTGTGGTAGAACAAGGCTCATGTTTCTGTTTTGCATTTAGTAGAATATGGCCTGAAGCAAGATTGCCTACATGCTGAGTATGCATCTGAAGGAACAGACATTTTCTCTGTCTTCCTCCTTTGACCAGAATCTCCACTGTCAGTTGGGTGTTTTTGTGTCAAGTTTTGATATGAGCATATCGCAACAAAAAGTACTTCACCATTCTAAAGCCACTGAATATAATCAGTTTGTTGACCTGTCATGTTTTCTAAGATACCATGAGAACACATTATGCAATTAATGCATACTGCAGTTTAATGTATAATTTAGTGAATTCAGCTGTGGAGTACCTATAGCTAGTACTTTGTAGTTTTATTTTAGAAACTAATTAATTTTAAAATTCTGATGTGTTCAAAGTAGAATTTTTAAACTTAGCAATGTCCCACTCCACACATCTCTTAGGAAGCTGTTAGATATCACATTGGACACATGGAAGACTAAATCCTTGGTGTTTGATCCCAACATGGCTTTACCTTGAGCAAGAAGGACAATGAAGCACTGCCCATTCAAGACTCTTGAAGGTCTCCCTGTCCCTGACAGGAGCAAAGCTGTTATCTTTGATGGGGAGGAAGACTGACCTGTATTTCTTTTTCATTTCAGTCTTCTGGTAGGATTGCAAAACCTGATGTTTATGTAGAGCAGGTGCTGCTACTTGGCTTTCATTACCTTTTTCTGTAGCAGCTTTATAAATAAGATAATTTCCCCTCTCTTCCACTGGTCATTTGACTTTTCATGATCCCCGACTTGTTTTTAACCAGCCTTTTTCAGTTCAGTGACATTTGGATCAGGGCTGGTATGAGACCTCTGATGCAGTCAGATGGGATCCTGCAAATCAATGTTTTCACTAATGATAGTTTTCTGCTCCTGTAGTGCAGGGGTAGTGAGCTTTTTTCCTTTGGTTTCTGCAAAAAAAAAGAGAATGATAGCAATAATGATCTTCATTCCTTATGCAATATAGATTATAATGATGATTTGTATATTCAAATTCATGCTCAGAAAGAATATACTGTTTGAACAGGATTAATTGAAAAAAATTAGATGCAATGATAGATTAAGCATAACTGAAGAAAGATGGTAAACTGAAGCAGAAACCTCCTTGGAAAAACAGCCAGAACATGCTTTTGGGAGAATGCTCAATCATATTAGCATGCAATGCATAGCTTGTCTTTAAGTAGCTTTTTGTAAAAATGTATATACAATATGAGATTAAATTTATTAGTGGTAGTCATTATATTTTCCACTATGTCAACATATTGCACTTTTAGACTCCTAAAAGGAATATTTTCCCATCCCAAATCTAGCTGCTTTTAAGGAAATCTGCCCTGGTGGAATGGGTTATACGGTTTCTGGCCCTCACAGAAACAAGCTATATCATCACCCTGCAGTTAGAGTACAGCCACCTGTCATTGGCAAGACCCCGATTACTCAACCTGTTGCTAAAGGTACTTCTCCTCCACCTCTCCCAGCAAAGGAAGAGCCAGTGGAGGCACTGACCTTCTCACAGAAAAGTGAGACTGAGATGGCTGTGCAAGAAGGTGAGAGTGGGAAAATTTAGTCTTTCTGTATTTCTGTGCATGGCATGTTTCTTTGAGTAGTAGTTGCGTACAGTGCAGGGCAGAGAGGCATCACTTCCCATAGCAGAGTGTTCCATGTCATGGAGTGTGTTGTATTACGTGATTTACTCCTGAAATTTTATGTATAGGTCCCACCAGATGCTGAAAACTCCATGGAGAGAGACTGCTTTAATTAATAATCATTAATTTTTATAATAAGAAATAGTACATATTTACTGTAAAACTTTAAAAAATATTTGTAAATAAAATACAGACATAAATTTAAAAAAAAACCAAATTGCAAGGGAAAATAAGAACTTATGTGAAATTTCTACTGCTCCTTTCCAGAAAAAAGTCACTTCAGCAGAGGACAAAACCCCCAAACTGCTCTTGCTTGTTTAAAGAAAAAGCAAATTTTCAAACTTGATTATTTTTTAAATCATTTTTTGTGAATTTGTTAATGATAAAAGATATATCATCACAATATTAATTTACTGTGAGAATATTTACAAATGTTGATATTCCTTGGAAGGAAAGGAAAAATTTTAATAACCTGTGAGCTTGTCAGACTGTTTTTAAGGCAACAGGTAAACAATTGAGAAAACTACAAGGCAGCTGAATACTGTGTAAATAAACATTGGGTAGTGTGTAGAATCTTACTCTGGTTTCAGGTTAGTTTTTTACACTTGCTCCAGGACCATTACTTCACGTTTTGAAAACTGTAAGATTTTTGATAACTGAGATAACTGTTTTGGAATGAGGTTAGAGCCTGAAGTTTTTTCACAATGGCAAAGCCACCTTCAAATGTGATAAAACATAAAAGTAAATGTTTCATGAAAACTGATTAATTTTCCTTCTTCTTTCTGGTTTTAGTGGCAACTGCAGCGCCTGATCAGGTAAAACATGATGTGATTTATCTAGGAATTAAAATGCAGACCAGGTGTACATGATATGATATGGATAACTCTGAAAGGATTTGCGATGAACAGGCAACTCACTGTGGACTTACCGTGCAAATCGTGAGGCAAAAAGAGCTCATGTTACTGTTATATACAACAACAGGCAGGTAGTGAAGTGCAGGAAAGAGAGTAACCACTCTGAAAGGCATTTGGTGGAGTGTCTAGTATATATTGTTCTAGCCCATTCTGGAGACCATATTTTAAAGAGGATATTGAAAAATGCAGACAATATGAAGCAGAGACACTGGCAGATATTGACAGAGACACTGAAGATACTGACAGCTAGAGAAAATGAACAAGAGAGAAACAGTATGAAGCTTTGAGAAGCGTTTCTGAGCGCTCCTTCTCGAGACTTATTGCCTAAGTTAGTTTCTGAATTCTTTTAGAGTTGCTGTGTATTCAATGGAGAAGAGGGAGTGCATATGTGTTAAGTCCTCTGTTCTGGAGATTGCAGGTTCTCTGTGCTGGAGATAATGGGATTTGTTGTGAATAACTGCAGTTGTACTTAATTTCATTTTCCTAAAAACTTAGAAAAATCTAGCATTTCTATGCCAATACACTAGATAAGAGAGAACCTTTCACAGTGGTCAGAGACTTAGATGTGATTGTATACTTTTATGTGATGCTGAACTGAAATTAGATACTATTTGTAAGAAATTAAAGACCAGAGAATTGGAGAATTATGGAAGGACAAAGTCAAAGATAAAATTAGAAGCTCCATTAAGCGGCTGCTTCAAATAAAATCAGTGTTTAATTGTATGCCATCATATAAATGTGGTATTCCATGTTCTTTCAGGCTTAAATTGGTGATCATTAATGACCTGTTATCAGAAGCCACTCATGAGAATGTTAGTGGTTTCTCAAGCCAGGAGCTTGTGGGTTGCTATGAAAGGTGAATTAAAGGAATGTTTTCAGAATGTTATTTTTTAAATTATTCTTCAAGGAATTAGCTTCCCTTGATCAAGAAAAGCAGCCTTATCTAGAACCTGGGCAGCCTCAGCTTTCTCCTGGAATTTCAACAATTAACCTGCATCCACAGTTTCCAGGTAAATGATTTAAACTTTTCTTTCAGTATGAGAGAGTGCTTATAGTTCTTCAAAGAATGGGAAAGTAGCAATTATATAATGGAGGATAAGGAAAAATTGATTGATGCTTCAGAAGCAATTTCTCCATTATCCAAAAAACCTGAAAGCAGAAGTGGGAGGAGACAAGAGGTTGGCATTGACCAGGTGACTTGTTAGGAGGCAAAGATGTATTTTAAACAAAAGTGATATCTTGGATTATGTACATGAGAATTTCAATGTTGGCTGAGGTGAAGCCTTATAGCCCTTTCAAGGGGAAACTATACTTAGGTACATCCTTATAGATTTATGCATAACTTTTGCTGCAAAAGTCTTGTGACTGTGTTTACTTTCTTTAGCACATCAGGGTTTTTTCACAGTAGAATGATGAAAACCCCGATTATACTGGGTTTTTTTCTACTCCAGATTAAAGTAGAATAAACAAATTAAAATCTCTGTAGTGTTTGGCCCATTCAATATCATGTGAATTCTTTAAGGGTTGGGATTTTTTGAACACTTTAAAGTGGTTTTCTTGGATGTGATTGATTTACATTCCATGTCACACAGTAGTGATTGAGAAAACATCCCCTCCTTTGCCTGTTGAAGTTGCTCCTGAAGCCTCTACTTCAAGTGCAAGTCAAGTTATTGCACCTACTCAAGTTACAGGTATTGTACTTCCTTTTCAGAAGAGAAATAAATTAAGAAATGACTGAGCTCCTGACACTGTTGTTCTGTACTATTGCTGAATTACCATACTGAAGGGAATGAGACTGTAGAACAGGAAGAAATACTTTGGAGAGAAAAGACAGAACAGCATAGCAATGAGGGTACTGTCCATGGAGCTAGGTCTGGGCCCTCCCAGCATATACCTGCCATTTTTGTTCCTGCAAATAAATGATAGAAGGTAAAAGTAATAATTCCACCTCTGATTATGTGATCTGTGAGGAAAGTCTGAGATAAGTACCTCTTAGGTACAAGACAGATTATTAGACGGTCTGCTCCTGTGTTCATGAAGTATACATGACCATGTTCATTGAGGGATGTAGCTCAGCATGTTCTACAAAAAGCAGCTGAGGAGTTACTCTAGGATCTATTTTGAAATGTGCTTTTGATGTTTGTGCTTCTTCTTTTTCTGATGTGTTAGCTACCTTCTCTACATCTATATGTCAAGAAGTGAAAATAACAGAAATAGCTGAAATAGCATAGCTGAAATTTGTCTAAATGACTGTGTCCAAAAAACATGGATATTCTGTGCTTACTGAGCTGTGTAGAGAGTTGAACATGAAACTTTTTGCTTTGCTTAGAAATCAACGAATGTACAGTTAATCCTGATATCTGTGGAGCCGGACACTGCGTTAATTTGCCTGTGGGATACACTTGCATCTGCTACGAGGGATACAAACTTAATGAACAGCAGACAAAGTGTTCTGGTATGCAATGAGCCTTTCAAAAATCTGAAATAATGATGCTATGAAGTTCTTGAAGTGTAGAATCTGATCAGGGCAAATATCTACAGAGCAGTCAGGAGTTTCTTCCTTGACTAAAGCTTCCAAACTGCAAACTAGTTTTTGTATGTCAAATGAAATCTGCCAGGTACTCTCTGATACAACTTTTTAGCTACTCAGAAATGAACATGAATTAAATTAAATTGAATGAAACCCTTTCCATTGTGACATGAGAGAAAAAGTGATTAGGCAGACCATCTCCTCTCAGCTTTGTATCAGGTATCTAAAATGTCAGACTGCTAGGAAGAAATACACTTCTGTTCTGGAGAAAAAATTAATTGATGCCTGTTTCTGAAAAAGATTTACCCAGCTATCAGTTCTGCAGCTGGAGTAAGTACAGGCATTTTGTTAGGTCATTCTTTTCAGCTTGCTGCTGAAAAGAGAAAGTATATCATAAACATTGAAGGAGGACAATAGGAGATCTGCAAAGTGAGGTTTTCATCCTGTTCTGAACTGGTAAATTCTGGCACAGAGACCTCTGATGGACATAAGGCAGAGCACAGACTGGCTCTGCATGAGCCATTCAGATTTGGAAGTAGCTGTATCAGTATCTTTTCTTCATTCAGAATATACTCGTTCCTCTGTAACTTGGATCAGGAAGACTGTATTATATCCTATTGCCAGATTATACACTTCCATCTTTTCATGCCACTAAAGCTCATAACTTCATGCTGTAACACATGCTATCAGGTGCAACTACAGTATTAAAAAATAATTTACATGACACAACCAAATGGCAACTAACAACCCCTTTATTTCATTCAAATTGTTTTAATGTTCCATCCTTATGCCTTGTGCTCATGTTGCATACTGTGGAGTGATTTGAACAGTAACCATGTCACATTCTTCAGGCCAATGCAATATTCTTATAGTTTAAGCCAGTAAGAGCATTTTTCTCCAACCAGAACTATTTAATGCATCTTTTTTTGCATCTCTGAGGAAACCCAAACTTTTTCAAATAGTTAAAATGATTACAATATCTGTCTTTTCAAATGCATGGCATAGGATGCATACAAAGAATCAGAACTAAACATGTTATTCCGTAGTCTTATGTTTTCATTTCTTTTGTAGATATTAATGAATGCAATCAGGCACCCCATCTCTGTTCCCTTGGACGCTGTGAAAATACAGAAGGAAGTTTCCTATGTATTTGCCAAGCTGGATTCATGGCCAGTGAAGATGGAACTGACTGCATTGGTAATTATGGGCCTTCTTTATAGAAAATAGAGATGCAAAACTAATGAAGAAGTATATGTAAGTGCTGCTAAACTCCCCTTTTCAGCTTCTTTTCCTCTGTGTCAGTGATAATGGATTGATGTCTGCAAGTGTTTTTAACTGTTTCTCACCAGAACAGATAGCTCCTCTCATTTAAGTAGCTCCTCTTACTTTTCAAAATGTTTATTTGTTGAAAAACAAGAATTTATTCAATATCATCCTTTACCATTTAGTAAAATACATTCTGTTGTGGAAAATCTTTCAATGACTAGAAGCTGCAACAAGCCATATTTTAAAATATAGCTGCAAGCAGCCATGGACTTCACAAAGCAATGCAAGCAGGCTGAATTGCCTGTGATCTTCCTCGGGTTAGATCTGTCTTGGGCACAGTACACATGCAGCAACATACATTGTGTTTGCAACCACAGGGCTGCTCAGAGTTCTCCTTCCTATAGCCTCATCATTTCTAAAACTCATTCTCTTTGTGATTACAAGCATCGAAGGGTTGTGACTTGCAAACAGCTTAAAATAGCCAAACTTACTTAGTGTTTAAATAAAGCAGAGTTTAGAGGAGATGCAAGCATTCAATTATTTCATGGTGAAGCAGTTTCTCTTCATCATCTGCAGATTTTGATGAATGTTCAAGACCTCATACTTGTGGAGAAGGCTTTTGTATAAACACCCTTGGCTCATACAGATGTGAATATTGTGACAGTGGATACCAAATGAACAGGAGAGGTGAATGTGAAGGTAGGTTTAGACACTTTGGAAGGAGTGATGATGAAGTGAAATTACCATTTACTGATAGCACAAAACCAATGCCAAATGTTACTGCTGTTTGGAATTATTAACATTCCCTACTACTCAAGGGGGGATTAACACACTGCAGTTGGAGCTGCAGAGGGACAGTTCTCAGAAGTCATTGTGAGTACTCTTCAACCTTTATCATTCTTTGATGTCTGGAACTGCAGTTTAGTTCCTATTATTTAGATTTAAGATTATGCATAGGAATTCTCCCCTGGACAGAACTGTCTTGGGACAGCTGTTTTAACAGCTCTTGCCACACAATCACTAGTCTTCAGTGTTAGTCTTTTCCTGCATACTTCACCAAGTTTTGCTTTAAAAAAAAGTTTAAATTTTTCCTGTATTCTAACAGGTAACAAATGATAACTTGACTTTTTAGTATCTATAGCAGCTATTTCGTGTGACAGGAGAGCCTTGGGCATCTGTCCTTCAAAGCTTCACATTTTTTTAAAGTGTGATATTTTTACCTTTTGTCCTGTTTTTTCATTTTCAACTTGAAATGTGAACTAAAAACCACAAGCAGTCGTTCAATTTCTTTTTAAACATTTAATGCTCTAGTCCAAGTTACACAGGAGAGAGTAAAATTGCCAGTGTGTCAGATTGCCTAGTAAATAAGCAACTTAAAGCTGCCGTGGTTGTATTTGCTGCTCTGAGCATTGCTAAAAGATTCCTCTTTCTATTTTTTTGGTTTATTTAAATGTTTCAGACATTCCACTCTCACATCTAGTCACTGCAAATCTTCTCTGTGGGGAGGGAATCTGTGATTAAAACAGGTTAGAAATCAGAATATTACGCTACATCAAACTTGTTACTCGCTTGTATTTTACGTAGTGTGTTAGTAGTCCGCTATAACTTCACAATATGTAATTTCTGAAAACAAATTCTCTGTTGAAAGTTATTTAAGGCTGCTTAAGGGGAAAAACCCTCCCACACTATATCTATCAAACCAAGCAAAGGACACATTTGAGGAATCGTTTCACCATGCTATTACACCTTCACAGTATAGTCACCCTACTGACAGATTTCAGATTCCACAAATAACTCCTTTCCAACTCCTCCACACTTCAAAGACAAAGGCAAGAATCCTCCAAGCTGCCCATAATACACGTAGTTCACTTGCACTTCCTCACCCCATCTTCATTCTGCCTTCAAGCTGTGCTCACACAAAGCTGTCATAGGCCTTGCCAGGGAAAGCATGTTGTTGCTCCTGTAGGGTCTGTTGTTTATGTCGAACAGTGTTATAGGCATAGCTGAACATCATTGCCTAGAATGAAGCATTCTTTTAAAATCTTGGGGGTGGGGGGTGGGTTTGGTGTTTTTGTTTTGGTTTGTTGGTTTGTTTTGATTTTTTGTTTGTTTGTTTTTTTGTTTGTTTGTTTTTTGTTGGGTTTTGGGTTTTTTGGGGTTTGTTTGTTTGTTTTGGTTTTGTTTTGTTTTTGTTTTTGTGGGTTTTTTTAAGTTTTGTGGCATTTAGACTGTATTTTGGTTGAAAATTTCTGTACCAAGTATATCATTCATGTTGTGTGTTTTGAGGGCAGACACAGTCTGGACAGTTCTGAGAACAGGTTTTGGATTTTTGGATTTTTTTGTTAATTAAGTAGAAAAAAAATCTCACAGTAGTTTCACTGAGGAACTTTCAGAGGCCTGCAGCATAGTGGCCAAAGAGGCCTGTTGCCCTTTTTATGAGAAAGTATTCTCAGCTGGATAATTGTGATTCTATGACAAATTGTGATTTACTCACATCCAGTGAGTTGTTTGGAGCTGAGGTGCTCAATTCTCTGAAGTCTGGAGCCTTGTCCGGATGAAATACAAGTGTTGGAGACTACTTGACTTCTATGAGCTTGTTCTCAAAACTAGGATAGAATTACCTCCCTACAATCTGTGCTGGAGTGGCAGTCCTTAACTGAAGAAGACAAAACTGTTAGGTCTGGGGAAGGAAAGGGATAGGAGCTTAGGAAGCTGTGTTTAGAGGTGATAATTTAATTAGTTCTATTCACTCTGTGAAACAAGTGTTTGGTGGAAAGGTTATCATTATCGTGTAATTAAATATCCTATTATAAAATTATATTCATGCATGGGAGCAGAGTGCAGTGAGGCTGTCCACACACTTTTAATTTCCAGCATCTGATCACTTGACAGCAAGTTGTCTTGGAATTTTAGTTTTTGTATGCAGTCTCCATTAGATAGTATATGCTACAGGTATTATGGGTTTCTTTGGTGGAGGATAAGAAGTTCTTACTCGGAGCCTAGATAAGGAGTTCAGTGAGTTTTTCAGGACCTATCCCTTGTTTTCATGGGTAAATTAGGACCTTGCCTGATACAAGAAGGTCCTCTATCGCCCTAAACATTGCTGGATATGGCTTGTGCCTTCTGTCAGATAAAATTAACTTCTTCCTCCCTGTTGATTCTCATTCACACAATAAAACGTTTTGTTCTCATAGTATTTACATGCTGCATAACTGTAGAACTATGGAGAATACCAAATTTCTCTTTGCTTTCAGATGCCAAAGTTACAATTTTTTTTTTGTTATGAAAAACTGCCAAAGTCTGACTATGGGCAGAACCTCAATATGATAAAGGAGTGACATAAGCAAAGTTATTCTCACCTATATAAGCCAGAAATCTGATAATACTGTATGTTCTAGAAGACCTACCAAAGCTTTGTAGTATAACAGAAAATTCAGATTCAGTTGCACATACAGTGATCTCATATATTTCTGAGATGCCCCTTCACTGGTACAAATCTGTGTGAACTTGTACTTTCCTGTGTCTCTAACAGATAAATAAAATGCATTAGTACAACAGGAGCAGAGTCAGACTAACACTAGTTCAGTGTTCTAATATGGCTTTGACCAGTATTTCCTTTTATCTTCTCTTTTGAAGACATTGATGAATGCCTGACTCCAGCTACTTGTCCAGACGCACAGTGCCTTAACGCTCCTGGCTCTTACCAGTGTATTCCTTGCAGAGTGGGATTTAGGGGCTGGAATGGACACTGCCATGGTATGTTTTGTACTCTTTGTTTCTCCAGTCATCTTTCATCTGTTTTGAGGTGCTGTATTTCATATTCCGTCAGTGCTACAACCTGATGACAGCACTGTGGTCTGGGTCCCTGTGTCATTCATTAATAATTGAAAATACGAGATTTTTGGATTTGCTTTGTGTTCTCAGACCAAGTATGTATAAGGGAATTGTGTTTTACTGTAGATAAATGAACACTGAATCTAGAAAACAAACAATATATTTATAACTAAAAAAAATAAATTATTGAAACAGAAAATATGGAACATAAAGGGGATTCATCAATGAAATTCTAGGAGGCTGTTGTTTGGTATTAGCAAAAGGGAAAGTGCAATGCTAACACATCAGTGTGACTGGCAGGTTTTTCAATTGGAATTAAGTAGATGCTCACGAAGCATATTAATAAAACAATTATCTGTACATGCAGCAAAACGTTAGCACCTTGTCTCACTTTAGATTAGGATTTTAGGACATATTTCTCACATTTTACTGTTGTCAATTTGTTTTTAAATGATAGGTTGGTTTTTTTGTTGGTTTTGTTTGTTTGTTTGTTTAACCAAATCAGTTTTTGCTACTTGAGATACAGGTAAGAGCAAATTAATCCACTGTGCAAAAAGAAATAATCTTTTGGGTTTTTCGTGCCACTACCACAAATTCAAATTTAACATCAGCTGTGAAGGATCTGCTGTGTGTTGTGAATACTTCTGCCCATATAACTCATGCTCCATCATTCGTGATGGCTGGAGTAAGCATGTTACCTAAACAGATGTACCACAATGTACATAGAGGGGGTATTTGCATTATTCTTGTAGGTTAGTGTACTTATGTTGCTTACTTCCTAATGGCTCCCAGTTGCTGTAATTCAGTTCAGTTCACAAAGCAGCCTAGGAGCATTGTTTGGTTGAAACAACTCTGGAGAATGGGCCCCTGCTGTGCTCCACCTGCAAATTGCTGGAGCCAGAGTGCAGGGAAGCATCTGTAAAACGTGTGGTGTGGCTGTAGAGCCTCACCACCCCCTTTGCTGCACAGATTACACACTTTTAACTGGCTGGATAGAGGGCATACTGTCTGAATAGATCTGTCATGTCATAGCTGCATGCTTGGTCTTGTCATTTGACTTACTGTGGAGGAATATATTTCTCAGATAATTTCATGAGTTTTAATGGAGTTGTAGCAAGATATGAAACGTTTACAACAATCTAATGGGCTTCACTTAGCACAAATTACTCCACACTCATCTTTGGTTTGTTCCTTCCCACCTGCCTGGATTCCTGCTGCCCTTGCAAGGAGTGTGGCATGTGTACTCTGTTAGAGCAGTTCCCTCTTACTTTACTCTTTTTTTGCAAAATGTTGATTTAATTTTGCAGTCATTCCCAGTATCAAGCTTGATTTCTGTACCTATTTATGAAAATAGCCTGGTTGAAAATGTCATGGCATAGCTTTCACTTGTTTCGTTCTTGCTAACCAGGTTAGTAGGAGCAAAATGAGAGAAGTCATTGCTTTGCTCAGATTTACAAGCAGAACTAAGTAATGCAAGGAATAAGTCTTGGTTCCAAGTTACTGAAACTTTTTTTCCTTGGATTACTGCATGTAGTTTCCCTTTTTTCCTTTGTTTTATGAAATGTTCTAAGCCTGGATGTTCTCACTCACTTCATTACTGATGTGATCAGTCCATTTTTTGTTTATCCTAGACTTACATCATGTTGGAAATGAGCCATACACATTTTAGAAAATGTAATGCAGACAGTTTGTCTTAAATCTGCAACTCCGCAGTATCATGTGTTTTAAATACACTAGAAAGGAAAACATTTCCCATTATCTGTGAAGTTTATTTTTGTCCATTGTTCTATAAATTCATTTGTTTGTTCTCTTAATTTAGGTCAGTTGCATCTCTGCTTGTTTTCCTCAATGCGGTTTTCAATGTTTTTTACCTCACTTCATTCCTCTGCCTGCACTTCATGCCACAGAAAACCTGTGTAGCAATTCTACAGTTCTATGATGCCATTTATGTTGTAATCTTTCAGTCTTTAAAGCCAGAAACATAGCCACTTTTTTCATTAATGCAAGCCAATCAGTTCACTCCAAACTTGACTAGAATACATTTTGTTGGAGTTTAGGTGGGAGTATCCAATGAATACTAGAAGAAATTAGAACACCACATGCACAGCTTGCCTCCTCATTGTCTTCAAATTGCCACTGTCCCAGGTCCTTCAATGTATTTGTGTTGTGCAGGGGCTATTTGAAATAATTGGGTCTTAAGCTTTCTTTTAATCACTGATTTATTTGTATTCCAGTTTCCTCTTTTGCACATTCAAATAAAGTCTTGTCTCACAACTTGTCTAGAGCACACTGCTATGTGTGGAAGAACAAATGAGGAAAAACATTGACAAAACTGTCTAGATCGCTTCGTCTTTATGTTTATCACTTGGTGGATTTTGGAGCACCATTGTTAACTATTCATATTTAGCTTGTACAGCTTTAAGGACCCCATTAGAATATATAAAACATAATACAGAGGTCAGCTGAACTAATCCATATACCTCTAGCCCTACTGTAGGGAGCTTCAATAGTATCAGTTACAGCTCTGCATTTCATCCTGGAAGATTTAGGTTATGATCCAGTTCTTCTGCTGGCTTTATCAGGGAGCTTCTTGGTCTTCAAGTCCCATCCAAAATATCAGAAATAGTATTGCAGATTTCTTTTTCAAGTAGTTTGGAGATAAAGACATGAAAACAAATCTGTAAGAAGCAGGTTTGTTGTTGAGCTGGAAATTTGTGTGCCTGACTGCTGAATTAGGTTCTCAGTGTTTTAACAGATTCTTCAGTTAGGGCATTGATCATATATGTTAAGAGCAAAGGTGATATTTTGTAGAGCAGGCACATTTTGCAGCAGTCAGGATCTGAGAAACTAGCCTTAGAGAAAGGTATAAGTAGTAACACCCAGTGAACTGCTATAGCAGAGCACCTCTGGATCTGTGCTGTCATCTCTGGGAGGATGCCACTTCATCATCTTGGCAACAGGCACCATATTTTCAGAGTTAGAGGCTCAAGTGAGGAACAAGAATTATAGGTCATTTGAAATATGGATGATAATGGGAATTTCATTTGTGTCTGGGGAAAGATGGGGTTTGTCAAAGTCAGGTGGTACAGGAGCTTGTATGGAGCCCTGAGTGTTAAATATGTATGAGGAAAAGAGTTAATGCATATATTCACAATAGCTAATAAGAGCTATGATGATGATTTAAAGACATCTAATGTTTTTCCAGCTCTCCCTGTGCTACAGCTGCCTAAATAGCTCAAGTGCCTCCAATAATATCCAGTTTTACTCTTTTATGCTGATGGGGTTTGTGTGCTTTGTGTGATAAAAGACAGGATAATTGGGAGTAATGTGATTTCTGGCACAAAAAAGCAAATAAAGTGTCGTTCTTTTTCTGGATCAGTGAAGCTAAAAAATACAGCTTTTTCCACATAAGCAGAGGCACATGCTTGCTGTTGACAATGTCCCCAAAACAAATAAAATTTGAAAATTAAACAAGGAGGTTTTTTTAAGTGAAAACCACTGCTAGGAAAAAGTCAGTAATTGTTATTTTAGGATGTGCAATTAATTCTGGCTGCATTTATAACAAAATATATAATTTATTTACATGTTTGCTTTCTGCTTTGTTGATTTATACAAATTACATTCAGAAGAAATTCTTGAAAATTATTCTTAAATAATAATGTAGGAATTTTCATGTTGGCTAAAGAAAGTGGCCCATCTAGTTAAGACCCTCCTTTCAGAGAATGATGAAAGGAAATGTCTGTGGGATAGCTTATAGAAAAAAAATTATTTCAAGTCCTTCTAATAAAAGTTGGATTTGGGACTAGGAAGAGAGATTTTTATTTTTTTTTTCATAATCCCTTTTTACATATGTAGAGTAACCTTACAGGGGGACCTGACTGAAGTGCAGAAATCCCACTGGAATTCCTCAGAAATGATGACCATGCTTATGGCAGAATTTGAGTAAATTCCCAAGCTCAACTGAAAGGTGGTTCTGCCCAAGTTAATTTTACACTTGCGCTTTCTTTCTCTTCACAGATATAAATGAATGTCAGTATGGCAATCTCTGTACAAACGGACATTGTGAAAATACAGAGGGATCTTTCAGATGTATTTGTGGCCAGGGTTTCAAACTCTCTGCATCAAAGGATCAGTGTGAAGGTAAGAAATACTATAATTAAAGTTCACAAGGTTGTATTTAGGTAATGGGGTTTTTTTGTTTGTTTGTGGTTTTTTTCCTGTTTTTTGTTGCATCTTCCTCTTAATGGAGAAACACCAAATGTACTACACTGATGCTAAAACCCAAAAAATACAAGAATATGTATTTCCATTTTACGACTTCTATGATCATGTTGTAGATTTTGACATGTGTTATGAAGCCAGTCAAGAACATGTAGTAATATTTGTACTGCTAAATTGAAATTTCTGCAAAATCCTTGGAATATCTCGCATTTTGGAGGTTTGGGGACAGTGGCTTTTGCTGCCATAATGGCTTTTCTTTCTATCTTTTTTTTTTTTTTCCGTGTGGATGAGTGGAATCAAAAAAATTAGTCTGCTCCCTTTTGGAACCCAGCAGTGTCAGTGAACACTGAGCTGCTGTTTGCATTGGCATCACTGCACTTCCAGTAGCACACTGTGAGAGAGAGAATTTGCTGCCATATTTCTAAGAAGACTACCTGTACCTCTAA
The DNA here is from genome assembly GCA_013399695.1 of Formicarius rufipectus. Lineage (NCBI taxonomy): Eukaryota > Metazoa > Chordata > Aves > Passeriformes > Formicariidae > Formicarius > Formicarius rufipectus. The sequence goes on along the minus strand of VXAU01000065.1, from coordinate 997,560 downwards.
AGTGTCACTTCTACATTTCTTCCATGTCTAAAATTCCCATTGGGACTGCTCCAGTGGAACAAAATTAAGTCTGTAACTAGAGTGAAGTAGTCTGAGAGAGAACTTAGTGTATATAGGAGGTATGAATATTCCTCTCTTGAAATCTCTCCCTAATGGTGAAAATCTGGGGCAATGTCTCCAGGCTGTGGAAGCACGTGGAAACCGGTATGTTTCTTGTCAGATGGTGGTTTTTGTTCTTTTCACTTTCCCTTACCCTTCCCTAAGGGTCTCTGTATAGCACCAAACACTTTCAGACATGTGAGTGCTAAAAATAATGCAGTAAAACTAAATGATCGTTCATATAAATTTGTTGAGAAGTTTGAAACAAAACATCAGTGTAAGTTAAGTGTCTTGAGTGAGTTAAATCTGCAGTTCAGGACACACAGCAGACTGGTCTTGAGGAAAATATGTAGACAAAATTTGACTGCTTCCTCTGAGCCTTTCATGGAAAAGAGCCCTTGCCAAGCTGAGCTGGCATGTGCAAACTGTTCTCTTAAAGTGCACCCTTCTGAAGTAAGGACCCGCACACATGCCCAGATTCTTCATGCAGCCCCACAGATTTCAGTGATCCTTAAATTCTAAACTTCTGTGGTCTTTAGGGACTGTTACTCAAGAGGTCAGACTACATAGTCATAACACAGACCTGAAAAACCTCATTGAGTAACTTCCTCCTGTTTGAATTGTTTTCAGAAAGACACTCAGCTCTGCGTAAATGCTGCAAGTGATTAAAAACCCATCATGTAAATTTAATTACTGCTTCTTAATTAACATTTTATACACAATGGAGGGAAGACAGCCTTCCTAGCTCAAACAAGACATGTGCTATGTTCTGAATTCAAAGTGTCACTCCCCTCCAGTACTTGAGTTTTCCATAGGAAAAGTTAAGTTTGATATTCAAATCCATCTGTTAACTCAGGCTGACCCCAGTTTATGAGAACTGAAGCACAGAGGGATTAGCAGTGTTGTGGAAGCAAAGAGACATTTTCCCGCACTTAGATGATTAATACTGTTACAAGGCAAGTATTTTAAGGAACCTTAATGTACAAATTATTAGGGGAACAGCCTGTCAGTGTGCATCTGCAAACCACACCCTGTTGAAAGGTGGTAATCCTGCTGGAAAGTATTTTGTGGGTTTTGCTGACTCACTGGAGTGGCTTACTTGTTACCTTTGCCAGATATAAAAGAAACAAAAGCAGCTCTCAGGCAGCCTGTGTGTGTATTTGTGAGTCTGTGTGTACCTGTTTGTGCACTGAGGGATAAGTTGACACTGCGGGAGAGAATGCTGAACACAGTCATCTCAGGGAAAACATGCAGTCTGCAATTTCATATAATTTTATGCATTATATTGACTGTCTGTATTTGTTAATAAATTAGAACAAGAGAAGCAGTACTGGTTATTGACGCTCTGTTTGCTGTTCAGAATTAGTCTTTGCACCATTTGATTAGCAATTGGTGTTTTCAGACATGTTACATTTTCACTGTTTCTTCTGCTGCAGATATTAACGAGTGCCAGCACCAATCACTGTGTACGAATGGACGCTGCAGGAACACAGAAGGGTCTTTCAGATGTATTTGTAGCCAAGGCTACTCGTTATCATCTGCTGGAGATCAGTGTGAAGGTAAGCTTAGAGGCTTAAGCTACTGATTCAATTTTTTTCCATAAGATCTTGAGTATTTCAGCTATAGGCATGAGCAGAGATATATGTTGCCTCTCTTTCTTTCTATATAATGTAAACCATTCAGTAGTCCCCACCTACACAGCCGCATATTTAATGGATTCTTAGAAAAAGACCCTGTCATCTTTCCATATATAAGGAATCAGTATGTGTGTTTCCAACAACAAGATTGGAAGGGCAGTTGACATTATTACCAAAAACAATTAAGCCTTTCCGAACCTTTTTGCTTAAGGTCTGACACAGAGGTTGTGTATTATAAACACTGCCATCAGATGCTATTCTCATGGGGACCTGCTAAGTTAAAACTTCTCCAGCTGGTTTTGGCAACTTGCAGACAGCCACCACAATCACACATGCACTGGCAGGAGAAAGCATGCAGTATAAGACAAGCTCCAGGGGGATCTACTGCTGGTCACAGCTTGCACTGGGACTGACGTACTGAGCTTGTGAAAACAAAAGTAAGAGATGAATAATGTACAGTAATTGTAGGGAAAAGTACTGTGTTACAGAAAACAGAAACTTTCTGTTGTCTCTCAAGTAGAACAATTTAATTGTCCAGTTATTGGATTAGATTTTTTCCCACTGAATTCTTTCAAACTACTCTCTGTTGTTGGCTATACTACCCGATATGGTACATCTGCTGCTCACTTTGAGCATGTAAGGTTACTTACTAGGGAGCTTCAGAAAAGTTTGTACCTCAGTTGCTTTCTTATCTGACACTATCAGCAGGAAATAGCTTTCAGTTAAGGTCTCACTGTATGTGTGGTACTAGCACATAAAATCTTTCTGTAACTGCTGATAGCATGGAAGATACAGATTCTTACTGCTGTTCTATCAAATAGTGTCTAAGTTATAGTAATATCTGCTAAGTTATCTTTAAGCTATGCAGCACTTGGAAGGCAGCTCTCACCTTCTCCCTCACAGCAGTAGGTCAGGAATCTTCCTCTTCAAGTGATCCAGGCAAAAGAGCAGTTTCCCCTGAGCCAGCCAAATGCTGCCAAACCTATAACAGAATTTATCATCAGTGATTATACTGGATTGCCCACATTTAATAAATGAGTATCTCTTGAAGTTCTCACCAACAAGGAATGAGGATATCTAATAAAATCTTCACAGTACACTGATACTCTCTGGTACTGCCCTATTTGGAGAATATTTTCATGAAAGAATTTAACACAAGCTTCTGAGAATTCCTGGTGAGTACCAGAATTACTTGCATCATCTTCAAGAAATGTGGACTGATGAAGCAAGGCACTAAAAACTTGTGTTTGGAGAATTTTGCACTCATCTGGCTTCAAGATCTTCATGAACTGCAGCAGCTGCAGAGATACTGTGTCGAGATTTAGAGAAAAACAGGGTGGAAGGGATCACGGGTCCTTCCTGCCTCCCAAAGGCAGAACAGACAGTATGGTATCATTCCTGAAAACTACTTATCTAACTTGCTCTGAGTAGGCTTCAGCAGATGAGATTCCAAACTCCTCTCCAGGCTGCTTTGGTGTATTTTGTATAAACCAAGAGGTCATGGTAGCTCTCCATCACCTGGCCTGTCAGGACAAGTCTATGCTTTTTCTTCCAACTTTTTCTTGATCCTATTCAAAGGCGGTTCCCAAGACAAAATAAGTTCAGCCTCTTTCAAGTCAAAAGAAGAGGGATTGGATCAAACAAGTATAATGCTTAAAACTGCTCCCTCACCCCAGAATCTTTGCCTCATTTGCAAGTCTGAAACCAAAGCTGGAGCTTCTCCACTCAGTGACAGAGAAGTTAATTTCTGTAGAGACAACTTGTTCACTGAAAATTTTCATAAATATTGCAAGATTGCAAAACCTGCACAAAACCTATTAATCTCTTGGAGTGGAAGAAATTCTTCTGTACTTTCATTATATCCCTTCAAAATTTTCTGAAATACAAGATACTGTGGACTGCTTTTTCACACCTTGGAAACTAAGTTTAAAAGACTATACTTGTTCTGCTCTCAGTAAGAATGCTTGGTGCTACTGCTTTAGCTGCTATACATTCACCTCTCTTGTTTTCCCTCACCTGGTAATGTCATTAATTATGGAGGCTCCTTGAAGTACTCAGTGCACATTTAGGGAACTCTGTTGACTACAGTTTTAAATCTCCACATTATTTTCACATCAGTGGAAGTCCTCAGCCTCACAGCCATGTTTCCATCTTCATGAAAATGACTTTTCTCATTACTGCTAGTTCAGCTATGTGTGTGTGGACTACAGGGCAGAGCTTCCATAAAGAGAAAATCACCTTGAGAAAACATCCAGTGTTTCTCCACAAAGTGTCCTCTGATATTTGGATTAGCCCATTTACCTGAATGTTTTCTAACACTTCACAGAGAAGGAAGGAAAGAGGTAACAAAAGCTGGAGGTATAGCACAACACAGTTGTCTGGAAAAAACAAAGTGGTTCAAAGTCTCTCCAGTTTCTTGAGGAGTCAGGACATTTGTCGCATCAGAGGGATACCTAAAAATTTATGATGCTTCCAAGCCAATATGATTGGTACAACACTTGCAAGAAGTGTGTTTCTTTTAGGATTTCTTCTTGTTTAGAAGTTTTCTTAAAGCTATAGTGGCTCAGGAAGCAGTTTGCTGATTTGATCATTATAACTTATGCAAACTTCTAGGGGTATTGCAGAATTATGCTGTGGTCATTTTCAACTGTGCATTTTGAAAGTCTCTGGCTCAAGTTTTTGTCTGAAAACCTTTGCATGCTATTTTGCTTGTTTAAGGATAAAGGTTGTTTGCAAACAACTGTTATATACATTGGTTCATACAAGTGTACATGCAGCACGTGCGCTCTGTGTGCATCCTTATGCTGAACTCTTCAGAAAATAAGAAAGCTGGACTGAGGCCTTCAGTCCTTTGATTCTATTTGGGAGCAATAATCCATATGTACACTCTTATTGCAAATGCCTCTGTACCCTGTTATCCAAGGCTGAAGAACTGTGTCCTGCAGTGCCTCTAGAGACTTGCAATTATCTGCCTGGGAATTGGTACCCTCGAAGTAAGTGACCATCCGCAGGTGGGCAGTATGCACAGCCTTCCACTTGAAGATAGAAAGAGGTTACTTCCTAGTAGCCAGAGGTCTGCAAGATATACACCCACATGCATTTTTAGCTTCTTTCTGCCTTAGTCTCACATTCAGCATCTTGTTCTTGGTATGAAGTGACATTGAGACTTATCTGCTCAGTGTTGTGCTGGATAAGAGGGAACACAAAGTGTGAGGTCTTGTCTCAACTGACAGGATATAGGATTATGGACCAGCGGGATTTTCATACATACTGTACATCTCAAAGAATTTGGGTTACTGGAAGAAAGTCCATCTGAAATATAAGAGGCTCCAATGTTCTTCTACAAGGTTTCAGAGATTTTTCTAGTGAAAACACTCAAGACACACATGTGTAAAGGGTAGTAAAAAGCACTGAATGTCTCAAGCATGAGTTACCCTCATTCTTCTGGAGATTCTCATGCAGCAGCCATAGGATCTATGAAGAGTTGCATCAGAGAAAGGAAAGTTTGCATCCAATATGGAAAATAATGTGTGTTGACGGAATTTGGCAGAAGGCACGTTCTTGTTTTGAGAGTTGACATTGATTTAGCACAAGGGAGTCATTAGTTTTTCTCATGCTCCTAGTCCAAATTAATTCCTTTTTAAATAAGCCACAATTTATTTCTCAATTGAAAATTACTATAAAACATGTTGTTATCTAAAGGTCATAACTTTGTCAACATTAACTGAAATTTTATCTTCAATAACATTCATTTATTTAAGAAAGCTATCCTTATTCCTTACTTTTATCAAATAGGTTAAATCCCAAGGAGAGTGGGATATAGTGCAGGCTTTCCAAATATACATGTAGAAATGATGTCATGTTCTCTTTTTAATTACAATTATTGTTCATTCCTGCAGCACAGGAAAAAGTTCCAAAAGTTCTAATCAGCTAAAATCCATGCTTAAGAAATCAGAGTAACCAAAGGCACTGGGAAAGACCTTTGACTACTGTTGTTCAAAGGAAACTAACTACATTATCAAAGCAACAGACACAGCAAACGATAGGTAGGGCACTGTGGAGGCAGGGAAAACTTATTTTTAAGGCATTTTTTTATTTGACTCTCTCATTTTCTGTTTGCTTTTTAAACTTAGAGGTACAGTCATCAAATAGCTTGAGATCTTTAGCTGTAGGGAAACCAAAACCCTGTAATATCACTGGAATGTAGGCACTAGCTGAGCTAATCCTGTACCCATAGTAGCTGTGTTCCTTTTCCTCCACTGGGCTGCCCTTAAGCCCTTTGAAAGACAACGGGAAGAAAAGACTTCAGGGGGAGACAATTCTTGTGTCCTGTTCTTGAAATATTTGATTACCTTGTGTCTAGTATGTATCCTGAATCTTTCCCTGCTGTGTGTGTCAGCTGGCACGCTTGTCCCTACGACTCCAGGGCAGAGTCTACAGGCCTGAGGCTCATACTGGGTATGTAGTGTGTAGGAGTCTCCACAGGCATCTCCTGTCTGGTGTGACACACCAGCTGTGCCTGGGCTCGCCCGTACTCAGGTGTCTGAGTCAGGTCACTTCTGACTCGGGGATCTCTGTGTAGTGATTTAAACATGTCCAAAGATGCATATTGCAAATTTGCATCAGTAGGTGTTTTTTGTGTCTGCCTTCCAAATGTACAGCTGCTTGGATTTCTTGTTAAGTGCACTAATGTTATGATATGCTCTTGTGAGAGATACATGTGGCACATGTGGGTCATATTTGCTAGGAATAAATCACATACAAACTCACATTTCAAAGCCCTCTAGAAATACAAGAAGTTTGATTATGTGATGAAAGAAAAATTAAAAGGACATCTTAAAGTGTAGTAAACTTGATTTCCACATGCACACTGTTGCCTCAAGGTGCTATGTAAGTATCAAAGTGTCAATATTAAAGGTTTCATCAGGCTTTTCATCATCTAATAATTCAGTTGCATTTTCATTTCAGATGTTGATGAATGCCTTCAAGACAGCAATATTTGCCTCAGAGGAAGCTGCATAAATACTGATGGGTCTTATAAATGCACTTGTCCCGATGGTTTCCAGCAGATAGCAAATAGGGGATGTCAAGGTATGAAATAGCTGTAAAAAACACCTAGATCATCATTATAAATATGCATGTTTGTAAACATAACTTATGATAGTCACTGTTAATGCTAAGGAAGAGAAACTCATCATTTGTAGTACTTTCTTACTCTTCTCATTTTATATTAATCTCTGTAAATATATGCCACGAATTAATTTCAGGAGACTGAAATCTTAGCCTTTATAACTTTAAAGAGATTCTGTATTAGAACTAATAGAAATACAGTGCTGCTTTTTTCCCAGATCCTGGAGAGATTTATTTTAACAGAACCTTCTGTGTGTTGTGAATCAGTGATGCAAGAGCAGTATAGTTAGTGTCAAATCTCATTAGATAAACCTCTCTCACTTCTTAAACATTTGCAGTGCTTTGTGGAGGATGGGTGGGGAGGAAGAGAATGTGTTGCCTGAGACTGAGTCAGCATTGCCAAACCCAGAAAAATACTTGCCAGGTTTTAATTCTGAATGATCCAACTTCATGTTGACACAACACCTGGGCATGCCTCATGACTCCCTTTTGCCATCCATTTTCACGAGGCAGGAACCATGATATCAGAGTTGGAAAGTGAGAGGATGTTTGTGCTCTAAGTGACTGGAGGACCAGAACACTGAACTTTGCTTTGGCTGCTCTCTTATGCACAGTTTAGACTTGAGCTGAGAAACTATTCCAACTGATCTATGTTGAAGATCTTTTGCAACCAACAGTAAATTCTCTGTAAAAATTCTGAGTATTATGTGTGTCTGCTTTCTAATTCTGAAAATGTTACATTCAGCCTACAGAAGAGCGGTATTAGACCTTGTTTTAGTAGATAAAAGGGAATTGATCACAAGCTAAAATCAATGCCAGCTTTGATATCCCTCTATTTCCTTAACTCTGCCATCTAAAGTAGTAGGATATAGGCTTTGTATTTTAAATGGATAAATATAATAAAACTGAAAGAACTTATGAGGCAACTAAGGAACAGACAGTACAGACAGAGAGCTATTGAATTAAACTGGCAAATTTATCACAGAATGCAGTGTCTGCAAGTTAAATCTGGGCTAGACTAGAAATTAAGAACATGCATTTTGGTAAGGAGCAAAGTTGAAAAGAGTCCAAAACATGAGAAACTGCAGTTTGCTCTTTCAGACATATTATACTCTATTTCCCTAAGGTTGCTAATTTTGTTTTCCTGTTTTTTAATACATCATTCCACCTTGTGTAATCAGCTGGTTCAGTTTCCAGTATTTTTCTGGCAGTTTTAAGAAACTCACAGCTAAGTCTTGAGAACAGTGTGGATCCTAAGAATACTACCATACTGTCCTTGTAAAGCAAAATACAAAAGTGCAATTGCAATGTGCATGGTAACTGATATGAAAGTGATAGTTCTTTAATGGAAGAATGTAGTTCTTAAGTTCTGAGGGCAGGTTTTCTTGCTAAGATAAGACATCAGTCAAAAAGAAATACTTGTGTTTTGGATTCTCACGACAGCGTTTGGAAAATGCTTTCTAAATTTAAAAAAAGAACCCAAGAAAAGAGGAAATGATGACAAACTCTTATGTAGCAACCTTTTGGGATCATTCCTGTTTCCCATCAGCAAAAGAGAGCATTTGGCTTTAAATTACAGAAAAATCAGCCTGCTGGGAAAGATACAGCTCCAAACCTGCTACTAACACTTGAAGCCAGATGCTCAAGTTGACCCGTGTGCAGGAATCAAAAAGCAGTGAGATTGAACTGAGAATTCCTCTAACACAGAAGAAATGTTGGCTAGGATGGAGCCCATGCTGATATCCCACAAATCACTCTCTTCTCTCTGCTTATCCTTGTCGCAGAGAGTGATGTAGAAGGAGTATGATCCAGCAGAACATCGTAATGTCTATACAGAGCCTAAGAATGAACCCAGGAGATTTGGTTACTCTGGAAAATGAGCCCTGTTCACATAGCTGTTTACACAGCCCCTGGAAATAAAAGCTGCTTTTCAGAGGAATTGAACTTAGGCTTAATATTAAGGATATGATGATCTGCAAAGCTGTTAATGTCTCTGTGCTTTCAGATATCAATGAATGTGAAAGATCAGACCTCTGTTCACCTCACGGGGAGTGCCTGAACACGGATGGCTCCTACCAGTGCATATGTGAGCGAGGCTTCTCTGTGTCTGCAGATGGCCGAACATGTGAAGGTGAGACAAGTTATCCAAATCCATTCCTATTGATTTGCTGTTACTGATTGGATGAGAAGAATAGTCGGTCAGCCACTACTAACTCCAAAATCTGCCACTTGGAGGTCCTTTGTTCTTTTTCTTGTAAATGTATGGTGTGCTGTGTTGGATTTGAATCATAAGAAGTATAACAGGAAATTTAGAAAATGGGCAACATAATGGAGTTAATTTTTGTTACAAGCTGTGTTTTACATTTCTTGATTTTTAATAATTTTGATATCCTAACAGTGGATTACATTTTTTTGAGCGAATCAGTAAAGAAGAAGAAATACTAACCTAACAATGGCAAAGGAGGGAATGATATGCTGAGATGTATGAAGCCAGTGAATATCTGTAATACTATTCATAGATGGGAAACTATTTTATCTTATTGAAGAAGTGGAAGGAATAAATATATGTAAAATGCTTGTAAAGTGTGCTTGGAACTCAGGCTTTTGATAAATTTCAGTGGGTAAGATCTTCCTGCCATGAATATTTAGGATTACTTAATTTGAAGCTTAAGTGCATTATCAGCAAACCTGAGCTGCCTGAATGTTCTCATTGCTGTGTGAGAGACAACAGAACCTTGCTTGTCCAGACTTTTTGTTTTTTTAAATACACACATTAAGCATCCATACAACAGAAGTAACTCCAGTGAGAGCTTGTAATGAAATGCTCTGTATGATAGAACTTCAGACCTTTTGAAATGGCAGAAGTGGAGTAAATAGCAGTAATAAGATCTTTACAGGGCTGAAGTCAGCTTACTGTTCGTAAATGTGTGCGGGTATGCTTATACAAGTATCTTTCATATAAGGTTGTAAAAGCTGCTTCAGTAGCAACACTGGTGAGAACCATCAACCAGAAATTTAGGGTAGCTAGGGCTTTTTTGTGGTTATAGCATGACATATCCTGCTGCTACTGGAATGCACACAGCTGCTAGTGTTGCTGTTCTCCTGTACAGAACTTCAAGCAGGAGAATTGTGCTCAATGATATACCTAAAAGGTATGAGGCTGTTTATAGTCAGTGATGATGACAGAAAACAAGCACTCCCCTAAATGGATGATACATGTCTGTTCTTACAGATGAGAGGACTGTTCAGAACAAGAAGCCTTATGGGAAAAGTTCAGAAGGGGAAAAAATTATATGATAGTATTTTGATGGCATGCACATGGAGGAGAAGCACTGAGAAGATGATTTAGCTTGGTGTTAGAACCTGTGGGTATGAGTAGTGGATCCCAAGCTAAGCAACTGTCCTTTCTCCCAAATTATAGGCCAGTTAACCCATATGTGATTGGTTTTCATGGGCCAGCTTTTCTCATATTTCACTTAGGGATAGTGAAAAGTGTCTGTCAGTGGACAAGGTGCATTGAAACTTGTCTCTGACTGTTGCCTTTACTACCCCTACTTATACCAGAGGAAAACCAGCATTACAGCTTTATTATTTGAGCTGGCACATAACCTGCCATATAATTAGTAATGTGATCTCTAGTGAAATGAAATACATTGCTGGCAAGAACACTGTTTTGCTGATGTAAGGGAGTAAGTGCTGTATATTTAGATATAGCATGACATTATTATTGATAACTTTAAAAAATCCTGCAGTCTTTTTAGTGCTCTTTGTCTCTCTAAATATTTGCTTTATTTTGTAATCATGACATAAGTTGAAAGAAACATTCTCTCACTGCCAAGACAAAAGCCTAGTCAAGTAGACTAAAGAGAGTAAATCTGAGTTACTCTGGTGATGGATGGACAATCACAGTTTTGTGATTTCAGGTAATGAGGATAATTCCAAAGCATGTTCATGGCCTCCTTTGGCAGCATGTATATATTTCACCTAGTGTTTAGGAAGGATATGGTTGGATTTCTTCAATTTCTTTGCAAGAACAGTGGTGCAAGTGTTTTGCCTCACTGTTGAGTACAGCTATAAAAAAAGAAAGGTGGTCAGAGGAGAATGTAGCATGCTCTAGTAGAAACTAAGCACTTCAAAGTTAGAAGAACACTTATTAACCTTGTGAAATCAGACACTNAAAAAAAAAGAAAGAAAACAGAATAGAATAGAAACACAACTTAAAAGGAAAAAATCCCAAAATCATTGGCATGTAATTTTAGGAGATGTACCAGATACAACAGTCCCTCAGAACCTCTGACAGTGAATAAAGTAACAGTTTCCAGGGAAGAGTTGATATCACATATGATGGAGTAGGACAAAGTTAATCTCCATTAGAACAAAAAAGCCAAACTTTTACTAAATAGAAAAAGATGAAATCGCAAGATCTTGTTTCCAGGATTGTGCGTAGTTTTGGAACTTTTTAATGAAGAATAAAACAAGTACAAAACCAGCTGAGCATGCTTCACAAGTAAATGGTATTGTGTATGGAATACAGATCAGACTTTATATTCAGCGCTTGGAAAAGTATCTTAACAACTTGGCAAAGTGAGGGTACTTCTAGTCTCTGAAGCAGCAGCACTCCTTTTCCACTGCAATTAGTTTCTCCATTCTGTCATTTTAATAAAAACAACTCTAGAGTTTTGAAAAAATCTTATTTTAAGGGAGCACTGATGGCACCAATGTTATATTTGTAGTGGTGTCAGCTTCATTCTGACAGAAGGCAAGACAAAACAAAAGGAATGTGTGACATTCCAGGTACTGAGAAAGGATGTGGCTTCCAACCACAGAAGCTACTGTTCTTTACACTAGATGCCTCTGTGAATTTACTTGTAGTTAAGTGAGTGAGAATAACTGTTTATACTATCAGAGAAAGAATATGAGGAAATTTTCCTGGATTCACACAGCTCTCCGTACCTGCAGAGCAGATTTTCTGTATCACTAGATTTATTTTTTTTTTAATTGTTTTTGTTTTTTTTTTTTTTTTTGGTGGTTGTTTGTTTGTTGGTTAGAAACAACAACATAAAACATTTCAGAACCTCCTGTCATTCAGTTCTGGAATGGCGTTTTTATGGCCATTGGCCAAAGTAAACTGAACAGCTGTGGAGATTGTGTTGTCCTCCAAGGTGTAGACAAAGTTTTGTTGTAGCGGTGACATTGCACTGCTGCCTGGCCCCAGATTCAGCAGTTTGACTGCACCAGGCTCTCTGAACTGAAAGGCTCTTGGAGTTCCTTGTCAAGCTCTCCGGGGTTCATGTAAAGATGGCATTTTTATCCAGTTGGCTGCTAGGCAACCATGTTGGCAAAACCTCAGGATAGACATTCCCTGATGCTTAAGTCAATACCCTGCCTGAAGCACCTCTTCTTGTCTCTGTGTCCAATCCCATGTCTCTCAGTGGCTCCCTCACTTTTCTCTCTTTCTACTACAAGCCTCAGGCTTCACTTCCTGCTTCAACAGGCCATCCAAAAATTTTTACACATCCCACCAGAGCTCTCCAACCACTGCTTCTTCCTTTTTATGGATGGATGTTATAGGCAACCTTGGGAAGTCTGAGAATCAGAGTTCTGCTTCCCTAATCAATGTACAGAACTGTTGTAGGAAGCAGTGCCTCTTCCAAAGTAGATTTCAGTGAGATTTAAGTACCATGCCTGAGGTTGAGGATGCCTTCATCTTGTTCAGGTTGGCAGTAAACTAGAACATGGTGTTGAGCTGAATAAGAGTGTGCTTGAGTGTGCTCATGTTTTGCCTTTCCTCAGATCCCGGTGATGTTAGATCAAAGGAGTTTTGATTAAAGCACACAGCACTGATTCAGGGATTCTAAACAGATTGTAATTACAGAGAAATGCTTTACTTGCTCTATAGGCATGGGATATATTAGTTTCATATTTAGTTCTTTCCATTTAATTTGTCTCCATGTAGCAGGAGAATCGCGGCTTACAAGCTTCACTCTTTATGGGGTGATTAAAGAAACAAATGTCCTTTCCTGCTGTAAAAAGGAGTCCTTTGAGTGAACTGTCTAGACAAGGAAAAATATTTGGTGCTTGGACCTTCTCTGTAATACCCCATACATTGAAAGATGTTCAGACTCTACTTTTTAAAAACAAAACTGTCTTGTGTGGTTGTATTATATACTGAATCAGGACACTGGCTAGAATAACAAGTTTTGTTTCTACAGCTTTTTAGCTGGTGACCTTGTTTTACCTTTGAAGAACCAGCTGCATGATCCATTGTCCTGTTTCCTTTAACATTTAGCTTTTAAAGTAACAGAAATGCCATAATTTAGATAATTCTAAAATCTTCAGTTATAATTTCTTCTGCTTAGGTTTTTTAACAGAGTAATTGTTCTCTCTCTCAGAAACTTTTTTTATTCAGCTCTAGTTGGCCCCTGAAAATACAAACACTGAGTTATTGTCTGTTGTCTTAAATTCCTGGCTGTCAATCCACCATTGTTTACTCATTTTGAATTCCTTTTCTTAACATAGTTTTTAAAATAAGAGATATTCCCTTTTTTTTGCTAGATGTGTGAAACTGATGATCACATGAGACTAACTATTAAAATCAGATATGTTATGCAGGTACAGGCATAGCAACAAGAGGAAGGGACCAGAAAAACTCAACCATAAAGAATTTTTATTTTCTTTCTCGTAGTAACTACCTATAATTCTGTCATTATGGTGACTTGAAAAGAAAAAGGTATTAAAGGTAGTACTTGACCTCTCACCTTTGACAATATCTTTAATACAGATATGTTGCATACTCTGGTTGTTGAGTTAGTTCTACTAGGGACAGTTTGTGGTAGATTTCAATGAGTTCAATATGCAGAAACCACCCAAAATTTCATATTCATTTTTTTGAGAATAAGCATACAGGCTATTGTATTCTTTGCAAATACAAATAACCCTTTCTAACCTAAATTCCTTTAATTTTTTTCTTTTTAATTTTCACCTTTGTTTAATAAATCAAGATATAAAGCCATTAAAATCTTTATTGACAAAACTTACAAGCCAAATAATTTTTTCCACCAGTTCCAGCTGCAAGTATTATACTCATAAAATTTCTCCTAGATTATGGTGTATGTAGTACATACATTTTTTGTATTAATTTTGTATTAATTTTGAATTTAGCTTAGGTTGTTAACCAGAGGATCAGTTCAGTAGAAATGAGATTCCTGCCACTTAAGCATCCTAAAGTGAAGCTAATATGCCTTTCTGAGAAAAATGTTAACATTTTCTCCATTGGTACAGAAACTGCCAGAGACAGATTTTTTTTTAACCTATTTAAGACATTATGGATAGTACCTTCTGGCCTTAAAAGTCTACATGCAATTCTAAACCTGTCCAAACTCTGCCACAGCACACAGGAAAAGGTGATTTTTGAGATCCCAGAAACGCCTCTCCCTGTGGCATGTGGAAGCATGTTTGGATGAATTTGAGCACTTGGGGAGCAAGAGGGCAACACAACAGGTAACAGGTGTAGATGGTAATGCCATGCTGCTCAGATTCTGAAAGCTTGGGGGCCTGTGACCGCTTGGTTCAAAGACCAAGGGTTCCCTTTCTGCTGAATGAAAGTGAAAATGACCTTGTTGAGTGAGCACTGTAAGGGGAAGAACAAGGTGCATCTCTGCTGACTTCTCTAGGTCTTTCTTTCACATAACTCTGAAGAGCTGCAGGAGTAGACAGGACTATGTTTGAGCCCCATTCTCTCCTAAGAGAAAGACGCGAAGCAGCAGTGCTGCTCATCTCTTCAAAGAAGCCCTCTCTCTGTGGCAATGCAGGATTCAGCCCAACAAGCTCTTTAGTTCAGGGAGTGCCTGCGGCCCTCACTGTGGGTAGAATGATGGCAAGCTCCATCATGTGAAGGACTATGGTAATTTGCAGAATTAACGATAATAACAAGTACTTGGATAAATCAAGAGCACATCACTTTATTCCCCTTGAGGCACCGTAAAGAAGACAAGGGGACAGCAAACTTGCTTAACATCATAATGTTTTCTGGGAAAGAAATACAGCAATAATTTCTCTGCTTCAGACTGCAGTTGACTTCAGAAGGAGGAAGGTACTAATCCTAGTATCCTGGCAGGTTCTTTGTCCTAAAAAGCACACTATGACACCTTTAATGACAACAGATGGCCAGGGCTTTGGGTCTAGGTCTTTCTTTAAGTGGAGATAAAAATAATACATTCCTCACATTTATAATATACATATGAAAATGAACCATGATCAACCACAAGCAGCTCTGCTTCATTATAGTTTGATGGACAGATGTGTCAAAGAACAGACTCATGCAAGTGACTCTTACTTGTAAGACTGGCAAACCACAAACAGGAACTAGAAATGAAAGGGCCAATACAGAAAGCATGCAGGCAGTGGAATTACTTTGCCTACCTGAGGAAGATTATTTGTATGTGTAAGTTTACAGGATTAAAGACAGAAGGCTCAGTCCACAGATACCACTTGCACCATGAAATTCTCTTCTGTGCTGAGAGCCAGAGTGAGAACTGTGCAGCACTTCTCTACATGGGATACAGCCATACTCTTGAAGTCATTTTGTACGGTGGGGTTCATTGGGTTCAGTTTTATCCATGCTGTTGACTGCATAGTACTACACTGCTAGAATCTTTAGATCAGTCAGAGAGACCATTTAAACTGTGGCTTATTCTGTGGTGTGTATTGTGCCATGGCTGGCAGGTTTGGTGAAACAAATGGGTGGAGGCAGTTTACCAAAGCTGCAAAGTTAATATGGAAAAAACCTTTTAAATTGTTTGTCTGCTTATATTGATTTTTGTGTCTTGTCCTTTATGTGTTCCTTCCAAATGCACAGAGGGACATTGCTTCATCTGTTTGCAAAAACGGTCCATCTGTTAGTTTTCTGCACTCTTCATGAGTATCTGCGTTTGTCACACAGCTTGATTCTAAAATTCTTCCTTGCAGATGTGGATGAATGTGCAAATGGCACAGTATGTGGCATTCACGGGTTCTGTGAAAACATGGATGGCTCCTACCGTTGCCTCTGTTACCAGGGGTATCAGGACACACAGGATGGGCAAGGCTGTACAGGTGAGTTCTTAGGATCAAGTAGTCATTGCTGCAAAATTTAAATGAGCAAAAAGTGGCATTCGAACAAAATGCATACCACAGGAACGTTTTTATATTCTGTCCCTTTTTGTTAAAGTTATACCACTTACTGGTTAAATAAGGTTGAGCTGTGCTTTACTCACTGAACATTGTGCCAGATGGAAACTCAACTGTATCTGTTTAATGAGAACCCAGTATTAGAACAAATGGAAGCCAACAGCAAGTAAGCTGAGCCATTCATTTTATCTCCTTTAAAAAACCAAGAAACGTCACTGTTTCTGCATGTCAGGACTATTCACAAACATAAGTCATAATAGATTGAATTGAATCCTTCAGCCTATTCAAGTGCAACATCTGTTTAATCTCTTAGCTGAATAACCAGGACCCTGCACTACACCCTGCAGGAAATGGCGTCTGGCATGTGGTACAGCCAGGCTGAGTTAGATGGCACCTCTCTAGGCACATGGTATTTGAACAGATCTTAACACGGGCTTCCACCTCTGGCAAAGACACCCATCACATGAAATGATGTGAGATCTTTGTAGATGTGTAAATACTGCACATTTCTTTTGGGAATAGTAGGTTTCAAGATCTATTGTTAATAGTGATGTTTAGACCTGAGAACCATCTGAGACAGCACAAGTTTCTAATATAAAATTAATACCAGATCAAGGAAAGGTATTCATTAAGCAATTGCTTCAAGCCAGAGTCAGGATGAAACACATTTACCAGGAACAGAGTCCTAAATGGAATACCAAACAGAGAGGAGGAGTTAGAAGGTTACAGACTATTTGTATGCATTTTCTAATATATTAAATTTTGTTACAAAATTCTTTATGCCATTTGGCACTTAGCTTGCACCATACCAATGTATATTTTGGCATACAGTGACTTTTCATGAATGAAAACTAATGAAGCAAAGAAAGAAGGGAAAAAAAAAAGATGGGAAAGGAAAAGCTGGTATGAAACTAAATTTAAGTTCCCAATGAAGTAGTTCTGAACCATAAAATAATGTATTTGTTTCTTTTTTTCTTGTATATGCTATGTAATATAAAATACTTTTATAAATTTTGAAACCAGTTATTACCAAAACAATTTTAGGAAAAAGTAAGTCTCTAGTTCCTGACTAGACAATGTTCCCCAAAGAAGACTCATTTCCTATGAGAGGAATACAGTAAAAAGATAAAGAAAAATCTAAGAACAAGAAAAGTCTACATTTTTAAAGTGTTGAGCAAACTCTAAGTTAAATGTGTATATAAAAATATGCAAAACTGAACATTTATTCATATGGGTAGATTTTGATGGGTAAGAGATAAAATTGATGAAATATTACCTCACAAGTTATACATTAGACCACGCTCAATAATAGAAACTTCTGAATTGTGGTGCAGGAAGCATGGTTTACAGATTCTGTCATTAGTAGACAAAGTAGATTTTCAAATGTCTAATTTAGTAAAAGAGATTAAAGTTAAGTGATCATAACTGTATTTGGTAATCCTTCCTTAAAACCAGACAACTATCCTATCAATCAAGCAAGCATTTCAGAGTAGACTAGTTAGCAGGTGTACGGATTCCAGGTTAAAAATATGTGAAGTGAGGAATTTTGCAGTGTTTGGCTGGTGACCTGTGCGTAACTCTTGTGGGGTCCAGAGCAGCCTCTGAAGCAATGCACATTGAGAGGCCTGTGGTGGCAGTGGGCTTGGGGAATTCACTGATCAGTGGTTGTTCCCAAGGAAAATGGGATTTTGAGAAGGAAAGTGATTTCTCTTTTTACAACACAGTCTGAATGAACCAACACCTATTAATTTTGCTCCTTGAGTTCAGTTAAAGTTTGATAATAAGGTTAAGAAAACAAATGAAATTAGTCTGAATATTAAATCCCGGGAAGGAGATACACAGAAAAGTAAGTATTTAAAAATGAGAAAGAAAGACACACACACACACACAAAAAGGTGTGTTCTGATCTACAAGCAGCACCTAATCAGCACTAATAGTCTATAAACTGTACTGTCGCTTTCAGGGATCTTTATTTCAAAGGACTGACTACTTGTTTATGAATCCACTTAGATATTAGTGAGTTTTTAATTGTTCCCCAGAGATCACATCCATAATTGGGCAGACAATTTGACACACATACAGCAGATAAAAGAACAAACTGTCAGTCATTGTTCTCAATTTATGTTTTGGATTTTTTCCCCAGATGTGAATGAATGTGAAATGTTGAGTGGAGTATGTGGTGAAGCCCTCTGTGAAAATGTCGATGGTTCTTTCCTGTGTCTGTGCTCTGATGAAAACCAGGAGTATGATCCAATGACGGGACAGTGTCGCTTCCGTACCTCACCAGGTAAAATGCCAGTGGATTTTTGCTCATTTGGAGTGATTTCCACTGCATATGTAACCACTTGAAAGGCACAGTTGGTTTAAGTGCTGATGTTGCTTTAACAACAGCAGAAAAATGTAAAACTTCGTCATCTTGGAAGTGCATGCATAAGGAGAGGTTTTTCTAGGATGGAATGTGATATCAATGAATCATTAGCAGTGAAAACATAGCAGAAACACCTTGTAAATGTTATACAACAACAGACTTGGCACTGATAATGAACCATTACGGCAGTTAAGAGTAAACAGACTCTTATTTGCTGTACTGTAATAATGAAATGTGATATGGAATAAAGTCTAAGGCCTGAGTGATTTTATTTTTTGTTCAAATTTTTGCAAACACCTGCTAGTATGCTTGGACGATGTTTAAGGGAACATATTATTAAAATCAGAATTTGTATGTGTTGATATCCTGTTAGCATTATCTAGTAAGCAGTGCTAAGAAAAGGTAGTGGGGAAAGCAAAGCCTCAAGCCACTAGATTGTTGTCAATCTCCTACTGCTGTCAGTCACTCAAAGAGTGACTGTGTGTCCTTGCTTGGTTTAGTCTTTTTTTTCCTGCTAATGCACTGTACTTGATTTGTGAGTTTTTTTTGTCAGATGTTTTGTGTTAAAAATACTACTGGTGGACATATGGCCATTAAAAATTAGTTTAGAACTCTTAAAGCAGCCTTCACAGTTCTACACTGATCCAGTTTGGAGAAAGAAACAAGCCCACAATAAGGATCGACAAAGCACAAGATATACAAGCATTTGCTTGCACAGCTCTTTATCCCCTCCAGAATGCAAAACTTGGGTTTTTTTTCCTATTTTCTTCTTACACTGCAGGCTCATCTAGCTTCTGCAAAGCTTGGGAAGAATTGGTTCTAGTGCCAAGATGCTGACTCTACAGGTTCCAAGACTGTGGCTATTTTCTCCTGTCACTCATGATCTTTCCGACTTGTAAGCAAGGTTGAAATAGTGTGACCTAGTTGTAACAAGTATTTAGATCGTTGAACATAGCACTCAGTGGCACTTGAGAAGTTGCTTGTAAAATATCATTAACAGTCAATTGAGAAATATTTTGGTCCTGTGAGGGGGTAGTACTCAGGAGAGTTCAGCAACTTGATGAAACAAGACCAAAGCTAAAAAAATTAGCAGAGGACCTGAGCCATTAAGTCCAAGGAACATTTGAGTACATACCCTAATGTTACAGAGGAGAGGAAGGGGATGAAAAAACCAGTGTGACTGATAGTACTGTCAACAGATGGATACTCTACTGCCAGTACTAACTCCATTTTGTTGTCAGGAATGAACATAGCTTTGCTGTGATCAGTTTGGAAAGAAACTGGTCTTCCTTCTTCTCCAGCCTTCATCAAACTCTAGCAAAGTCATGGGTGGTTACAGGCTTTTCAGGCAAGGCAGAGAGATGGTGTATGTAATGAAGGGACTGGAATGCATGGAGCTTACAGTTGGCAGTGGCACTGTTGAGAGTTTCTAGGTAAGAATTAAAGGGCAAACAAATCACGTGGATGTCATTGTGGGAGCCTACAACAGACCACCTAGCCAGGACAACAACACTGGTGAATTGTTCTTAGAGGAAGAAATGGACACCTCCAAATCAATTGCCCTTGTTCCTTTGTGAGACTTCAACTTGCTGGATGTTAACTGGGAACACCACACAGGTGGTACAACGCAGGCCAGAAGATTCCTAAAACACCTGGATATACATATGTACTGCATGCACACATTGGGTGTCACATGTGGAGTTAATGGAGAAGTCTAAATGGGTCACCCTGATGACAGGCCCATACAAATCTATTTTTACTGAATTTTTGAAAATCAGATTCTGAAAGCCAGAATCACAGAATATACTGAGTTGGAAGGGATCCATAAGGACCATTGAGTCCAACCCTTAGCCCTGCACAGGACTATCCCCAAGAATCACACCATGTGACACCAGAGACATTTTGCTGAGTTTTTAGAACTCATGAACTTGTAATGACTATTTTTCACGTTAGCAACCACCTTTCTGATTCCACCTGTGAATGAGAGCTGTTGGTAGGCAGTTGTAGTATTTAAGATCCATTAGTTCTACATGTTTTTTTGGTTTGGGTTTTTTTCAGATCAAGTTGTTAACAGGACACTATTTAGACAAATATTTAAGTGTATGCTGAAGTTTAAGCATGCTAACATCCAGACTATCCACTGAATCCTATTTTACTAATGCATGTTTTTGCATAAAATATATGCTGGAGCATATTTTTGGATTGAGGTTAGTCTAAGGTATATAAATCCATTTCTAATAAATACTTCAGAATCCAACCTAGAAGCAACTATACAGAATTTCTCATATACCTATTGAGAGTATGATAAAATTATGTCCCTGTACCAGCATGCCTTAGGTCGACAGATACCTTACATTTTCGAACAAGAAATAAGTATCCATTTCCTATCATATTTTTTCAACATACCTAGTGAAATCACTTTCAAAAACAACCTGTTTTCTAAATGGTTAATAATCTATGAAAGAGAAATTATAAGCTTGTAGACATAGACTGTTCTCATTTGCCTCATTTGCTTTCCAAACATTCATGACGCCTGCTTGACTAACCCTCAGTCACAGCTGTGTAAACAGCAGCCATTTAAGCTGCTGAACAGATAATGGGAGGAGAAACCAACACATCATATGTAAAATGGGAAATAAACAAGGAATGATAAGACTGTCTCGGGCAGCTACTGGTCTTCTTTCTCTGGTAAACAGCATGAAAACAGCCATACTTTCTCTCCTGTTGAAGGTTTGGCTTTGATTCAATTAGACAGATGGCAAATTGCCAAGGAAAATGTATGCTTTGTTGGCTGAAGTACTGCTCTCTCACCTTGGAATGACAGATTTAGTTCAGCTGCATTTCTGTGACATGATAGTCTTAACGTAGTTCCTATGGGATAGCTACTGATACTGCAAACCACCCCAGCTGATGCAATTCAGCACATTATGGAAAATTGTAATTATCTGATGAGGTTTGACGACAGGCTAAACTAACAAAGCTGAAATAAGCACCCAGCTGGGTGTTTCTTTTAATGTACAACTTAGTTATATTGGCAAAACTGCAAAGGAAAGTTTGCCTTGTAGGTGGCAACATTTTCTAAATTTGAATAGAGGTCTCTCCCAGGCCCTCAACCTCCCAAAAGTGAAGTCACTTTTCTGAGGAAAATAGAAATAACTCCAGTTGTTAATGTGGAATTAGAAGAAGCCAAAGAACTATTTACACATGTTCATACCATTGAAGTGCAATCCATATTGGCATTTTTAAACTTGCTTTTCTCAAAATAGATCTGCTATTTGCATGCTCAGTAAAGTTGCCTTGCTTCTCCTCCTTGGGGGAATACGGGTGGACTTATAGTGATAATAGGATTGAGGTAACAAGAGCTGGAGTTTTTTTAATTTCTTCAGCATTTGTTGTACAGTCACTATCTTCAACCTCCCACCTCTCGATTATTACTTTTTAAGTGGAATTTTAGAATCATAGCACTGTTTATGTTGGAAAAGAGTCTGAAATCATCAAGCCCAACCACTAACACAGCACTGCCATGTTCACCACCGAATCATGTCCCCAAGACATGATTTTTAATCACTTCTGAGGAGGGTGACTTGAACACTTTTCCTGGACAACCTGTTCCAATGTTTGAGGAAATTTTTCCTAATATTCAACCTAAATCTCCTCTGGAGCAAGTTGAGGCCATTTTCTCTCATCCTTTTCCTTGAGACACGGCAGAAAAGGCCAAACCCCATGTCTCTACAATGTTCCAGGTAGCCGTTGAAAGTGATGAAGTCTTCCCTGATCCTCCTTTTCTCCAGGCTAAACAACCCCAGCTCCCTCAGCAGCTCCTCTTAAGGCTTGCGTTCCCTTCACAATCTCCATTGCTCTTCTCTGGACATACTCCAGCACCTCAATGTCTTGCTTGTAGTGAGGGGCCCAAAACTAAACACAGGGTTTGAGATCCAGCCTCACCAGTGCCAAGTACTGGGAGATGATCAGTGCCTTGGTCTTGCTGGCCACACTTTTTGATACAGGCCATGATGTCATTGGCCTTCTTGGCTACCTGGGCATACACTGCTGGCTCATCTTCAGCCAGCTGTTGACCAGCACCACCAGGACCTTTTCCACTGGGCAGTTTTCCAGGCACTTCCCTAAGCCTGTAGCACTGCATGGTGGTGGTGTTGTCCCAGTGTAGGACCCAGCACTTCATCTTTTGAACAACATGCAGTTGTCACCAGCCCATCAATCCCGCCTGTCCAGATCCCACTCCAGTAGATCAACACTCCTGCTCAACTTGGTGACCTGCAAACTGACTGAGAGTGCTCTCAGTTCTCTCATTCGGATCATCAATAAAGATGTTAAACAGGACTGGCCCCAATGCTGAGCCCTGGGGAACACCTCTTGTGACTGGCCACCAACTGTATTCAAACCTCTTCACCACTACTCTCTGGGCCCAGCCCTACAGCAAGTTTTTTACCTGGATCTTCCTCTTTCTCTCTCTCTCTCTCTCTATATATATATATATTTAGGTGTTGTATTTACTATCCTCTAGTGAACTGGGATCACCTTGGTTAGGATTGCTGGTGGAGGATGGAAAGTGGCTTTGTGAGCATTTCTGCTAATTCCTTCAGTACCTCAGATGGATCCCATCCAGCCCCATCAACTTGTGAGTGTATACATGGCATAGCAGGACACTAACCATTTCCTCTTGGGTTGCAGGGGCTTCATTCTGTTCCCCATCGCTGTCTACCAGTTCAGGGGACTGGGTACTCTGAGGACAGCTGGTATCACTCTTAAGGGTTGAGGCAAAAAAGGCATTAAGGACCTCAGTCTTTTCCTTATTCTTTGTGACTGCATTTCCCCCTGTGTCTAATAAAGGACAGAGATTCTCCTTTAGTCCTCCTTTTGTTGCTGATATATTTTTAAAAACGTGGTCTTTTACAGAAGTCATGCAATTGTGTTCTAGTTCAGTTTTGGTCCTTCTGATTTTCTCTCTTCATAGCCTCCTGACATCCTTGTAGCTCTTCAGAGTTGTTTATCTGAGGTTTCAAAGGTGATTCACTTTTTTCCTGAGTTCCAGCCACAGCTCTCTGTTCAGGCAGTCTGGTCTTCCCTGCTGTCCTGTCTGTCAGCACAGTGGTGTGGCCTGCTGCTGAACCTTTAAGATTTCCTTCTTAAAGTATGTCCAGCCTTCCTGGACTCCTTTGCCCTTCAGTACTACTGTCTAAAGGAGACTCGCAACCAGTCTCCTAAAGAGGTGAAAGTCTAGTCTCTGGAAGTCCAAAGTGGCAGTTCTGCTGGCACCCCTCCTTACTTCTCCAAGAATCAAAACTACGATTGTTTTCTGGTTGCTTTGGCCAACACAGCCTCTGACCATCACCACTAGTCCTTCTCTGTTCACAAACAGCAAATGGTTGGCTCTCTCACCAGCTGTGTCAGGAAGTTTTCTTCCACACACTCCCAGACTGCTTCCTCTCTGCTGTGTTGTATTTCTAGCAGAGATCTGGTAAGTTTAAGTTGGCCACAACAACAAGGGCCAGCAATGGCAAGACTTCTACCAACTGCTTATAGAATGTTTTATCTGCCTCTCTCCATCCTGGTCTACAACAGACTCCGACCAGGATATCTACCTTGATGGCCTTCTCCCCTGATTCTTACCCATCAACACTCAACCCTATTATCATCATCATTAAGCTCCAGACAACTGAGACAGTCCCTACAGGGCTACCCCACCACCTCTCCTTTCTTGCCCATCCCTTCTGAGGAGTTTACACCCATTCATGGCAACACTCCAATTGTGTGTGTCATCCTACCATGTCTCTGTGATAGCAACTATGCTATAGTTCTCTTGCTGCACCATGAAACTAACATTTGCTGCAGTAGCATCTGGAAGTGTGCTGTCACTCAGGCATAAAATAGGGTTCTGATTCCTGCTGGGATACCTGCATTTGTTGAGAAATGTCATCTGCTTGGCTTATTGTGCAAGAGCCTGAGTAGAAATGAATGAAATTTCACAGAATGGAAACTCAGCCAACATACAATAATTTTTAGTAGATTTTTTTGCTAGTTGAACATTTGTTGAGTGCTAAGCATAAAGAATTACCCTAGATAAAAAGGAAATGGACTTGTCACCTCAAGATTTATCTATATTAAGTTCCTAAACACAGTTTTGGGTTTGATTAATAAATGTGAGCATATGTAATTTTAGAAGTTGCTGACTTTATTGATAGCCTATGAAAATTTTTTCGATGTCGATCAAGTGTGAATAACCATTTTATGTGTTAGTTTCCACTTCTGAGCTGTTGATGAGAGTTTTTGTAAAGTGCTGTGTTAGGTAGAGTTTTGCAAACACAGAAGCTTTAACTAGGTATTTCTTTTCAAACTCACTTCTTGGTGTACTTTAGGAGTGCCTATTAATAGGGTCTTTTATTGGATCTATGGAACAGACTATTTTGCCTTCAGTCCATATAAATATCGTGAGAGGACCCACTCAGATGCTCCAGGCAATAAATCTTGACTTCTTGGCTGGATGCCTGTTTTAAAGTGTAACACAGAGTCAGTTAATTTGACATCTGCATTACATTCCTCTGCTTACCATAGAGTCAGTAAGTTACTTTTGCAAAAACCATAAAGGGCCTTGTATTCAAATGTGGAACATGCATTTTTTTCCCCAGTGAAATTAAATGGAGCTGTAAATACTCATTCTTTTGAGAACTGTACCTTTTCAGTTCATGTTTAAGCTCCCTTATCTGAAAAAAAGAAAAAGCTGTAATGTTTGCTTGCCTCTGTGAAGAGCTTCCAGATTCATACATGAGAAACGCCACGTCAGTAGCTGGGCATGGTTGTTAGTGGAACATGAGAGCAGGTACTTCATGGATTGCTTGAAAATGATCAAGTGCAAATGTGGTGGAATCCCTTTGTGGCCAAGTTGGAGAACAGGTCTGAAAAAGCCAAAGGAAGATTATCAACTTCCATCATTCTAAGAACAATAAAGTTACACTGAAATTTTTACTTAACCATTTTCTTTCCTGCTCCTCTCATTCTCCTGTAAAACTGATTCATTTCATATGTCGTCTTGTGTGGTTTGTGTTTTATTTTCTCCTTTAGAAATGCCAGTAGTGACTGATCAACATGAAGATGGAAAGAAGGAGTGCTACTACAATCTAAACGATGCTAATTTCTGTGACAACGTGCTTACGTCCAATGTAACCAAACAAGAGTGCTGCTGTACCTTGGGTGCTGGCTGGGGTGATAACTGTGAAATCTTCCCGTGTCCTGTCATTGGAACTGGTAAGAGAGGGCCTCCTGTCCTCTTGCAAGCTTTTGAAGCATTGTGTTTGTGTTAGTGGTAGTGTGCTTTGCCTTCAGAGAAGGCTTGCCTACTAAATCCCATATTCTGTAGTATTTAGTCATGATTTTCCATGGGAACCTTCCATGGAGGAAAGTTGATAAGAATCATTCTTACCTGATGCACATCCATTGGCTTCTCAGCAGTTGCTCTAGGGGATAAAAAGAGCCTGTTACTGAACAGCATTAACTGCAGCTGATTTTAAGAAAGAGTGAGTTCTCACAGTCACTTTTTACAGGTGCTATGGTAAGATGCTAGACTTTTTCCACAAGATGAAAAACAAAGGTATGCATTACAGTGATTTTAAGTCTGCAGCTATGCTTTGTAAAGCTGTTTTTACAGCACTATGAATTACTGATATATAACATTAGTTTTACATTTTGTTACTTATTGAACACTTCAGGTAATCATGTTGTCTGCAGACCATTTTTTAACCTCTAAATATGAAATTAGGCAAACATAGCCATATGAGATTTGTCACAGATACTGAAAACAGCACTTGAAATACAAACAGTGATGACTGAAATTCAGAATCCAGCTGAAAAAAAAATCACGAGAGAGCATGTGTAAACTTTTTGAGATTAAATGCTAAAGCATTACTTTTCACAGAAATTCATCACCATGTTTAATTCATGTTTTAACTATACCTTAGAATCAGTGAAACTGAAATGAAATGCTTAATAAAAAAGGGACCTCTCTGCTTGGATAGGTTTATTTGATTCTGTATAGTCTCCAAGATACTTGAAATAATTTCCCTCTGTAATCCACACCATGTTCTCCTGTTGTAGTCAATTAGTGTTTTTTCTGTAAAAGGACTGAAGAATGTGAACAGGGGTTTGTATCTCAGTTGGGGTATGTCTAAATTACAGCTTGTACTATAGCTCAGAGAGGCCCTTGCTAGTTTTAATTAAGATAATTTGGCTACTGGTATTGTTATAACTGCAGTGCACCGTGAAACCAAGTAAGACTACATTCTCCTGCCAAGGAGCAGGAGAAATGAGTTTGCATGGAGCTCTGTGATGCTATGGTACCCTAGTTAGGTTTTTCAAGGCTGGCTCTGAAAACTGAGAGCAGAGGAAAATCAGGCTGTAGAATTTAACAGGCCCCATTTA
The DNA here is from genome assembly GCA_013399695.1 of Formicarius rufipectus. Lineage (NCBI taxonomy): Eukaryota > Metazoa > Chordata > Aves > Passeriformes > Formicariidae > Formicarius > Formicarius rufipectus. Next base: position 970,725 of record VXAU01000065.1, on the reverse strand, counting down.
GCCAAAGGTGTGCACAATTACCTGATAGATGCAAATAAGGCAGGATGCTGGAACACATACGTAATACATACGTGTGTAAGTACCGTTTTCTTAATGACGTAATTTTTTGGTTTCTTTCTCTCACAGCTGAATTTACTGATTTATGTCCTGAAGGAAAAGGTTTCATTCCCTCTGAAGAATCATCTTATGGTCTTCTTGCTCAGAATTACAAAGGTCGGTTTGATTTGTATTAGGTTTAATTATTCCAGATGTTCTGGTAGTTAGTTGACTAGAAATGTGATTCAGCAATGTAGACATACTAATTCATATTTTATTAGGTGATAAAGACAACTTGTGATATGAAACATTACTGAAAATCTTCATTTGACAGATTGTCTCAGACAAAATATGTATTGTTTCTGTGCTACCTCAGGGTCGATAATATCTCTAGCTGCTATAAATATTGAAATGTGGAAATAGTTCATCTAGATATATCTTCCACAAATCCTTGCCACAGTAAGACTTTTTCTGTTTTCAGTAAATTTATTTTATAAAAACCTTAAGAATGACATAAATACTAAAATGGATAAGTAACTTTTACTAATGTAATCTCTTAGTAACGTGATCTTTCTCTGTTACACTAACTCATTTGTTCCTGTTGCTTTGTCCTCAAGCTTCTGCTTGTAGGAGCAACTCCTGTTTTTTTAATTGGAATTATCTGTCAGAAAGGAATATACTCGGCTAGTCTTCCTTGACTCTGCATCCAGGCTTTCACATTTTTCTCCAGACACAAAATCCATGTTCCACAGGAAAAAGACAGATGTGTACATTATGTTTCTTATTAATGTTTGCATTGTTCTTGCTGCTAAACAGTCAAAATATTTGAAGTTTGTTGCCACTTAGTGACTGGAAGAGTGGCAGTAAAAATAAATAGTTTTATGGGCCTTTCAGTTCTTCTGGAAAAAATAAGCATTTGAATAATTCACCATTAAAACTGCTGTACAGCTGGAAATGACAGCTTTGGGCTGAAGTCTGTGTTGCCCCAGAATAAATGGGGAGTAAATCTATAGAAGGCAGTAGATTAAGACAATAGCTATTGAAAGAAGAATGACCTACTTTGCGCTGTGCTTTTTATTGCCATTTTTAATACCAGCCTAGCTTTAACAGGCTATTCTAAGTAGGTCTAGCAAATGAAAAGTAGGTTGGAAAAAAGGAAGTGAATGGAATTCCAACAGTAACAAATATATAAATACAAGACTGGGAAAAAATGTGTACAACTGTGAAAAGCTATATATGAGCTGGCATATATTTTCCGTGAAACCTCCTTGAAAACACTTAGCCTCATTTGAAAGCCTGTTATATTCTCTTTGTCAGCTGTCACTAGTTCTGTAGTATTTGTGCCCTTATTTTTAGCAACAGACACAATTGGTCCCACAAATTGGTGGGAAGTCTGCACAGAGGTTGTGCTTTGAAAAATGAAGCAACAAGTGGTGTAGGTATGAAGATTTCCTGCCATGCACAGCGGAGTCACCAAACTGTATGGAAAGAGGAGACCAGTCACAAAGTCCATCCATAAGCATAACAGTTTAGTTTTGTACCTAGATGCTGTGCTTAAATTAGATCCATGGTGGGAATCCCTTTGGCAAAGCGAATTATATGGGAAAATGCAGACCATATTCTTCATCTGTTTTATTTGGAGCTAAGAGCGATGTGAAACCAAAGGAAAGAAAGGGGAAATGCAGATTCTTCCAGTCTCTGTGTGCCACAGGACTTAATTCTGACATGGAAAAGGGAAAGTAATGATCCACCAGTTTTTCCTTTTCCATTCTGGTAATAAGCACACCATAGGCTCTTCCACACCAGTTGTTTGGGTTTTTTTCCTGTGGATATCTGTGCTCCTGGAACTCTGTTTAAAGTGAAGTCTGCTTGAACAGAGAAGTGTATGGGATTTATTCCATCCTGCTCCTCTACATGGTATCATAATAACGATGATAACAAACCTTTAATATTTTGTCCCCAGATGCTGATGAATGCCAACTCTTTGGACAAGAAATCTGTAAAAATGGCTTCTGTCTGAATACACAGCCAGGTTATGAGTGCTACTGCAAACAAGGCACATACTATGACCCTGTTAAGCTCCAGTGCTTTGGTAAGTTTATTTAAAGTGGTCTTGACTCTATAATGGTATGCAGATGAGCAAAACAAGCAGACTTGTACAGTGGGATTCCCATCACAATTGTGGTATTCCCAGCAATGGGAGAAACGTGGGGCCTGTGAACTCCTGTATCAGTTTTGTAAGATTCGTGGGGTCATTTTCCTTCCCTCCTGCTTGCCTGGGCAGAAATTATGGATGACCTGGCTACGGCAAGTAGAGCAGGGTTTGCTGTATTTGCTTCCTTTTTCAGCAAATTACTCACAGGAGTTTGCATCTCCAGAACAGTCCCCTGTGCTCCTTTGAGTGCACAGTCAAGAGCTGGTGCCAGCCTTTATGCAGGAGGCACAAAGTGATCAGAGGGGGCTCCCTCCTTATATGCACACTGCTGCTTCACTCTGCCAAGGTACAATTTAGCCTTCAGTTCTTTATATGTGGGGTGAGCAGCTGAAAGTCTGTATGTTGAAGCTCACCTTTCATTTGGTAAGTGTGCTGGGTTTGCTATATTAAATCAAATTAACATATATATTTTTGCTACTCAACTGAAAATCACTCAAAACCATGACCCTGGCTTTTGCTTTGTAAGCAGAAAACCGTGTATAATGTGCACAATAGCATAATGAAACGAAGCAATTTTTGCAACTGCAGTAAGAGAGCCTTCCACCTGGGGATTCTATGATTGCTCTTTACAAAGGGTGGGGGTTTTGCTGATTAAATGTAATTTGTCTGAAGTAGCCTGTTCTTCCCTTCGACCTAAATTTTGGCTTTTCCTCTCCAAGACAAACTAAGGAACATAACTACTATGGCTAGGTGAGATGACCCCTTCTCCTGACAAGCTCATGAAGAATCTCTGAGAGTATGCCCACCTCCAATGCCTGCTGGTACTGTCCTAAAGGGATAGGAATGTGGGAGGCAGTTGCAGCTATGCTGGATGCACAGTATGCCTGGCACTCCAGTTCCCCCAGCAAGCCTCCTCATCCTTCCTAGCATTCCTCCCTAGTAGCTTCTTAGTACTTGAGGATTAGAGGTCAGCATCCTTCTGATCTTTCTGACCTTCTCCATGGGCACAGGCAGGATTTTATTGCCAGCAATTGGTATTTGTGGTAATTAACAGAAAGCAGGAAGGGAAATCTGTTCCTAATTAGGTAAACATTAACATAGATTAACACAATGCAACTACTTTGTGCTGGCTCTCCTTGATACATTTCCTTCCATTTTAAAGACACGGATGAATGTCAGGACCCAAACAGCTGTATTGATGGCCAGTGCATTAACACAGAAGGATCTTACAACTGTTTCTGTACACACCCAATGGTCTTGGACACAACAGAAAAGCGATGCATCAGACCAGCAGATTCGAGTGGTATGATCCATTATACATGTTACTGAAGTGAGAACACCTCTATGAGGTAGTGCTGACTTGTCTGCAGACCCTAAGTCTAAACTTAGACTGGGTCATTCTTGGATGAGCCTGCCTTTCTGGAGGATTTTGGAAAGCAATGCTTGGACCATCTTGTGTTGATCCAGGAGGCATCATGATGTAGGACACCACAGTTCTCCATTTTGCCAATGGAGACAGGACATTGCTGGAAGAATTACAAGATTAGACTCCAACTGAGAAGTTTGGCCCCACCCCTCCCCAGTTTACCAGCACTGCATCTGCCTAGTCCAGCCTTGTAGGTAATGAGGCACAGCCTACTTGCTGTCCCAGTAAGGCTGGGTTTTGGCTGTGGGCTAATTCTGGAGATTCTGTTCTACCAAAGTAAGAAATAAAAACAAGAATGACAGTATATTGGAGGAAATACCTGAAATTGTGTATGTGCTTTCAATTGATTAACACTGAGGGTACTTTGTGCTCACATTTTCAGGCTGTGGGCTGTGATGCCATTGTTAAATTAACAATTTTGCATGTTCTTTTAACCTCAGTAGACAGTGCTTTCAGAAAAAAAAGGTTAGATATTAGAAGAGTCTTAGAAATGCCTCAAAAATCCAGAGCATTACGCAGACTGCCCAGCTTTGTGTATGCTGCACACATCTTTGAAAGAAATGTTACAATGGGTTTGCTTAATACTGGCACTGTATAGCCATAAATCCAGACCTCTGGTTCCTGCAACTTGCAGTGAATTTTCCTAGGATGCTTCTGTGAAAGGAAATGGGAATCCAGACTGAATGCCTGCTTTAGTCATTCCATTATGTCTGATACTTTTGAGGAGTAATGTGGTCATGCTGTTGCCTGAAACTAAAAGAACCATGGCATTTGTATTGTTCAAGCTTCAGTTAAACAAACCAAGAGCAGGATTGTCCTTTGGGTTCATCTAGAATGTGAAGAGAATGCAAGAGCCCAGAGGGTCTTCTGTCGTGTGATATTCAGGCTGACACAGCAATGATCATCTCAGCCAGCACAAAGCATTCAAGCCTTGTATTGCTCCTGGCAATGTCCTCACTCAGAGGAGGAGGGGACAAGCTGGTTCCTTTGCTGCCAGCAGAATTTGGAGTTGGTTACAGAGACCCACTGCTGCTGTTCACTATGTGTTCTGGCAAGTTCTTAGACGAATAGTATCTAGGTGGTGAACACCTTTGTACTTTCAGAACTCAGTTTTACTCGAGTGAGGTTTCAGTTCTGTACTCACCCACGCATAATGTGAAAATGCAGTAAATAGATACACACGGACAAAACAGAACCTTGGTCTCTGACAACACTTATTTTTCTCTCTGTGTTGGAACAAAATCAAAACCTTGCAGATGTCTTTACAAAACAATTGTGCTGCAGTTTTTTGTGTTGCAAGTGGAAAAATTGAGTTTACAGTTCTTCTCCTCCAATCAGCAGTGATCAGAGTTTGCTCAGACTAGGAATGGCTCCTACTGAGATCTGTGTCAAAACTGGTATGCTTCTGAGATATTCCAGCTTTGACAAAAATACATGTTTTTGCTAATGTTCATAAGAATGTGACAGCAGTTCACAGCAGTATTCTGTCTCTAACAATAGCTGTAAGTGGATGATTAGGAACCAGAAGAGCAGATAAACAATACTCCTCCTCACCCTCCCAAGAACTCTCAACCTCCAGCTATTTTTCAGCTCAGGGGATTTCCTGAGCCTGATGTAGTTTGTCTGTTTAGTTAATGGGACTCTCTCTTCCAAGTATTTGTCCAGTCTCCCATTGAACCCATGTAAAATTTTTGTTCAGCTCTGCCCTAATTGGAAAAGTCCTTTCAGATGCCATTGATGGCAATACAAGAAAAGCAAAATAACTTTTAAAGATTCATTCTCAGGATGGAGTTGTCCAAACATCCCAATGCTGTTTTTTGTCAGGCTCTGTTATCTTTCATGAGAGCGGAGCTGAATCAGTGTTAAGTCTTCAGCAATGACTATGATTTAGGAAGTTTTATTTCTTGGATACTTAACCCAATGTGCTTTTAAATTGTGCCAACTCAGAACTTATTAAGATTTTTCTCAAAGCTGAACACACAAGTGATGAACCACCTCAAGTACGTAAATGTGGTCATGGCTTCTAAACTTAAATTTGAATGCAGCAGCCTGTAGAGCTAGATTATTTTTCTAATCTAAGTTTAGAAAAGTTTTCATTATACCAGTGTGTTATTCAAATAACAATGCCGCAGTGATGATCTAATCTCATCCTGTCTTCTTCATCAGAACAAACTGAAGAGGCTGAGGTCTACCAGGACCTTTGCTGGCAGCACCTAAGTGATGATTTTGTTTGTAGTCGACCTCTGGTTGGAAAGCAGACCACGTACACTGAGTGCTGCTGCCTGTACGGCGAAGCCTGGGGCATGCAGTGTGCACTGTGCCCTATGAAGCAGTCAGGTAAGGAAACTCATGTCTTTTCTTGGAATTAAGTCTGAAATACATAATCAGTTTAATCCCTTGCATTTATACCTATGCTGATATAACACAAGAAAGAACAAAACCCACACTAACCCCTTGAGAATGAATAGAAATTTTTTTCTCATTAAGTAACAGAAAATAATTAGAGTCTGCATTTTGAAAATGTATCTGCTTTTCTTTTTTGGCACTTACAGGACTTGTTTCCTTCAGGTATAACTATCAGTGATTGGCAATTTAGAGCTTTGATAGAAACAGGATTCCAAGGGTAGCAGAGTTCCTTAACATGACTGACAAAAACCATCTGTGAAAATACAGATGCAGTTCTTGTGTGCACACACATACACACACACACACGCTACTAAACAGCTCACAACACTGTTTTGATTTTATGTTGCTGGTATTATACATTCAGATGCATTTTTCAATTGGATATTTTGCCAGGCTAGCTGCAATTAGATGTACTTGCTTGATAAGGATTTGGTAAATTATGGTTTAGAATTACTAAGCCTTTCAAAAATAAATTGCTGTTACATGGTCATATGCTCACATATCAGGAAATGTATAGATGAGCAATTTAAGATAGCTAAAGGGAATGCTTTTTCAGTAAGGACTGAAAAATTTCCAGAGAATATAACAATGTTAAAGAAAGATGACACTCGTATTTTTAAGACTATATTCTGCTTATGCGTTTCAAAATCAGATAATGTTCCATGATATTTCAGGTAGAAGTTGCTGCTTGTGGTGGCTACAAAAGCTGCTTAGCTTTATCCATTTGGATATAGAGAGAAATGTCATTTACACACAGATTTATGTCTGGGAACTGGAGAAGGACCAGTGGAAGCAGCATAGGTATATGTCATGCTGTCTCTGAGGCACATCAGCCCTGTGTATACAGTCTAGTACAATACTAACTTTTCTCCCCCATATAAACTATTCCAAGGTCTAGTTCAAATGTAGCTTTCTTTCTGTAAACGTGTCTTTTGGTAACATGGCTTTCCATGTAGGAATACCATGCTACACTGGTAAAACCTTTTATTGTGAACATACCTGGATTTTCACTTGGGCCTGTGTTACTCGAACGATAATGTCATGGCTAAAGCAGTACATGTTTCACTTGTAGGAAAAACCCCGGAGTTAAAATTACATAGAGAAGCTCAGTGAAGCATTAATGTGGTTGTTTCTGTCTGCTTGGGTTTTACGCTTTCATAATTTACTTGCAAGGTCCTTGGACCTATTCTTAGATAACTTTACTTTTTTTGAGTTTGTTTTGGAATGGAAAAAAAAGCTCCTGATTTTGATGATGTTGGCTGGAGTAACTGCTGTCTGATAGTTACCCCAGAAAGAGACAGAAGAAGAAAAACAGGGCATGATAGCAGCTTGATTTATAAGATATGGAAATCTCTGAAATGTCTTTGTCAGAACAAATCTTGTAGGAGGACATTGAATTACTGCACCTTCTAGAATAACAATTGCAATGGAATGAAATGTAATATTAACAAAAAAACACAGGACAATAGCTAACAGCAAGAATTGTTGCTATGACCTGAAGCTCCTAGGGTGCAAAGATTGAGCAGATTAAAGGAGTTTTTCTTTGTACAAAGTTCATTACATGGGGACAGTGACCCATCTGTGTCATGCAAGTATGCAATCCTGAGAGAAGAGAAAAAAGCTGTTCCTAGTAGAGAGTGTTCAGGTAGGTACAAGACTTGCTTCTGGACATTTCTAGATAGTTACATTTAAAGCAGGATAAATGTGAAAAGGAAGAGAGAAACACTACCAAGATGGCTAGGGAAAGATGTCTTATAAGGGGAGAAAAATTCCAAATATGCATGCAGAACAAATGGGAAGACTCTGTGTTACAGCACAATCATGGAGGATTCCCACAAGCTTTTTAATTCAACAAAAGTGCTAATATGAAGAAAAAAACAAGGAACTATTTCAGTCTCAAAATATTAGATGTATTTTGATCGTTAGGGCCTTAGGATTCTGGAGCAGCAATCCTGTACTAACAGTGGGGTGCAGATCCCCACTAACTCTATGAAGAAACTTGAGAAAGTCATTTACAAAGCACCATTGAGGCTGAAAGGCCATTATGTTGAAAAGCTGAAGAGCATTATATCATAAAACCCTTCTCCCTCCAGACATAACTTTTATGTGGCATTTAATTTGCACTGAGAAGTATCTACTTTAAGTAAATCTGAGTCACACTTTGATGCCAAATACTTTAAATCATCCTTATAGATTGGAACATAGTTAAAAATAAGAACGCATTGAATCTTTATCATGTCAGAACAAGCATACAAGCTTACATTTCTTAGTGGAGATGGTATGCGCTCATTTGTCCTCACACACATGTGCACGCACCCACATAGAAACCTGGAAGCCTTTCTTGGCTTTCAGGAACATTTACCAAGAAAAATTTCAAGCTGACTGAACTGAATAAATGATTCATTTGACATGTCTTCAGTTTGTAGCACTTACAGTGATATCATTGGCCCAGGAGAGTGCTTTCACACCTCTGGGCCAGCAGGTCACAGGTTCAAGTCCTGGCTGGGAAACCTGGAATTTCTCCATTTTTAAATGCTTAGGTATTGTGTTGGCCAGATTTACTACTGAAGGTGTTTGCTTATTTCCTCAGTTAGGAGCTTTCTGAAGGTTTGCAACACATATTAAAGAAGACCTGCTGATGCGAAAAGCAGTATCGTCAGAAGACTTTTACCATTAAATGGATTGGATCATGGAACAGATCATTCCCTGATCTGTGGTTTCCTTTTATTTTGTTTATACTCTCCTTGTATTTGAGGATCTAGCTGCTACCCTTAGGAAGAAGGAAATACAGGCCTACCAGCATAAGTGATACATTTGCAAGTCCCTTCTAAAGAGATTCATGCTTTCTTAAAAATAACCTCCAACTTTTGTAACCCAGATTGTCTTTAAAGTACTTCCATTTTTCATTACAAGATTTAAATACCCTGTTTAAGTAGCATCCAACATAAAAACAGTGGGAAGGTAGATAACTTCTCTAAGAAGTAAAAAGAATAGCATATAGAATTATATTCTATATTAAGTGAAAAGAAATACAGCCTGAAATCAGCAGGAAAACAGAATTTACATCCGGACTACAGTTTCTAAAAAGTACTAATGGAGGCTTAATAAACCAAACACCACTGAAAATTACAGCAAACATTCAGAGCCTGAAATAAGAATATTTATTGCCTGAGCACTTGTTAACTATTGCAATTGAACAGCAAGACTGATAAAAGTATTTTGATGACAATATCGAGGAGCAAACTCAGAATACTAGTTCAAAGTCCTGATCAAAATCCTGCAAACATGAACTGTAGCACTGTGATTTAGTACATGTTACTGGTGCGTACAATTGCATGGGACAGGCCTTCTCTCATCATTAAACGAAGGATGCAAAGACAGATTATTTCCAGTTACATTACTTGTAACATTATGATCTTATGATATCATCTTATTACAGATAAAGACTTTCACAGATTACATCTACTGAGATGTATTGTCTCTGAGCTCATTGTGGCATTACCCACAATATGTACTTGCCCAAATAATGTTCAGTAAACATGCTTAGGAAATGTTTGTGTTACTCGAGGTTTCTCATTTGCAATCTGTAACAATTAACCAATTGAGGAAAATTTAAAAATTGTATACTTTTGGTTTAGATAACAAAAGCAAATCATCCCTTCCTCCGCGCACTCACCCCAAAAAAATACCTGTTGGATGGCCTGCCTTCAGAAGTTCTACTTCCTTGGTCAATTTACTGTTAGTGTCCAGTGTCCCAATTTTCTCCATCCAGACTCCATGGTCTAGTAACTGGCAACAGGATAGGCACTGATAGTTTTAGCAGCTGGGTCAAAGCCTCCAAGCCAGAAAACAGAGTAACTGGCACTGACTGAAAAAATATGGGCACTAAAATAAAGCTATATACACCTCAAGGTATCCTGAACATGAAGACCTGAACTATAAACCTTCTGAGACCCTTATGGGGCTATAGTGGATTTTAGATAAGGTGTATTGTTACAGGTTACAGGAAATTTGAAAGGAGAAGATAGAACTAACAGCTAGAAAATGTTGAGTAAGGTGATGTGTCAGGGCCCGCATTTAATTTAGAGAGACTGCGTATTTCTGTATTTTTAAAATTATCTTTCTGGAGTTATTGCACTGCAGTATCACCTTTGTTTCAGTAACACCTTAAGATGCTGGTAAGGTGAAATTAAGAGCCCCTGCATTAAAGATACATCAGTCACTTAAGGAGGGTTCTTTCTACTTCTGTAGCTGGCTGCCTGGAGTTTTAGTATAGAAAAATGGGATAAGGTGGGACAGGTACTGTACAACTTTAAGAGATGTTTAAATAACTGTTGAGAGTGGGGTTATATTACTACATATATAACTTAGAACTTTTTTGTTGGTGTGAATACTAAGGTAATGTCATGAGCACATTCTTAGTCAGCTGGAAAGGGCACCGGCATTCAGTTTATCAGCCTACTATTTGTGTATCCTTATACATACCTTTTTTTTTATCACGAGTTTTATATTCTAGTACTTTGTGGGTTCTTATGGAACCATTTTGTGTTTAAAATATCTGCAGAAAGGACTGTAGATGTTACAGGTGTTCTGTGGGACTGGCAGTCACATAAAGAAGTGTTGAAGACTTATGTTGTACTTGAAATTTCTCTTTATCTCCACCTTAGCATTTGCAAAGCCTGCACTAGGAGAGCACTGAGGGTAGTGTGTAATGTGAATCACCTGCAGTCTTCCATGATGTAGGATTTCTCTTGGTCAGTTTCACATGGTGTTTTTCATATAGAAACCCACATTGGTGCTGGTCCTGCCACTTTCTCCTTCGATCAGGAAAGAGAAATTGGCACCTTAAGCATGTCTAGAACCTGACCTGTTGTAGTCATATACTTTACTATGAGATGATATCCTAGAAGTGGTTATGCCTTTGCATGGACTAAGAATGGATACTGGGTAACTAATTCAGGTGCAGAGCCTCGGAGATGGCTACATGTAGTTGAATTCTACCCGTTTCTGGCAGAACAGACTATTTGGATTGCAATTTTGTTGCAAAGGAACTCTGTGTATCCTTTGTAAACATCATGAGTTAGGTCTGGACTGAGCCTCGGTATTTTGAGAACATAGTGTTCCCTTCAAGTTCTGGCTAATGTCACTCATTAAGATCTGGAAGTACAGGCAAAACCAATGTGTATAAAGGATGAGTTTCCATCTGCCACTTTTGAGATGGTAAAGATCAGTGGGGAGGCACTGGATTAGTTTCTGGAGACCATTGTTCGTCTTTCCGTTTAGGATGGCACTGTGCCTCCTTCCCTTCTGGTAAGGACTCTGGTCAAATGGAGTATATCCTCCGAGCTTAAAATATTACAGTAAGAGAACCTTGAATATTCCAAGTCTTGCCCTCAGTTGTGCAGACTTTTGGCTGATTTCATTTCTATTGATGAGGATTTTTCAGTGCTTTTTCTGAACTTTAGGAGTGAAGTGCAGAATAACTTTAGAAGAGTTTTCATCATGGAACCTCACGTTCTAAGTGTATGTGGGAGTCAGCAAGCTATGTGCAAAGTTGCAGCAGTAACAACCTGACTCTTATTACTACTTTTAACAATCTACCTCCAGTAGTAGGAGAAAGATCTCTTTAGGAAATTTGAGCTTCATTTGTTGAGGAATAAAAGGTGAGGAACAAAACCAAGAGGTTCCAAGATAATTGAAATTATAATTACTTCAGTTTCCACTGTAAGCTCTATTTCAGCAATTTCGTTTAGAGTGTATCCATGTGAGGACATGAATATCCTTCTTAACTCATTAAAAAATTCTTTGAGACTGATACCCTTCCATTTTTCTTCAGTTTATTCAGTAGAATATATGTGAATGCTGTTCACCACATAGCTCAGCATCTGTTCATGGGCAATGTCAATGAAATTATCTCAATTGTCAAGTAACAAAAGCTAAATGTAGAGCAGAAATACCATCAGCATTGGTTCACAGATGATGCAGTCTCCTGAGACAACATAAGCTTAACCAATTCAGACTGATGTCCAGAGCCTCTACTTGGGAAGGGCTATATATCACATGTAACAAGTTCTTTCTTGGCTTTGTCTGTCTCTCCAGGCGTTTCTTTGATGGCAAACCTATCACAGTGTTAAATAATTTTAAGGAACTGCCTTGGTGTTGATAGTTTTGGCTCCTCCTGTGTGTGTCTGTTGGTGACAATCCTGAGGGGCTGAAACAGAAATAAAGCTTGCTTTATGGGCAGGAGCTGAATTGGCTGTGATACAGCTGTATCATGGTTGTGTCAGGAAAGCTTTTTCACATAATATTTTGCTTTAAACACAGGAAATATGGAATCATTTTCCTGATGGGAGAATTAAGGATTTCTAGGCCTCTGACTACAAGTAAGGCTCACACAGGCTTGCACAACTGTGACAACTGTTATGCAAATTTGATATACATTTGCACAGCTGCATTTGTGCTAAAGAGCACCTAAAAAACAGTCAGTCCATCTAATTTATGTTGTGTTGTCTCTGTCAGCCGAGCTTTCATCACCAATTACAGTTGATGTCTGTGCCAGTATTCTGTGTGTCTAGCTGTAATCCCCTAACACTTGTTTCATATGCAATGCGTCTGACTTTAAAAATGTCCTTTACATTTTTGGAAGCATACATCAGCTTCCTTTTATAATAGCTACCGTAAGTTATACAATAAGCCATCTCTATACTTCATTTGCAAGTTATGAGCAAAACTTAGAAACACATGGACCAATGTAGACTAAACTATATATTAAAAACAAAGTCTCTTTTTTGCCCTATAGAACTGCAGTTATAGTATCCCTGACCACAGTCAGAAGATGATCAAGCAGAAAAAATAAACCCACAGAGAAAAAGGTTTTCTTGTTGATTGTGAATTAGAGATTTTAAAAAAAAAAACCAACTTTACATGATTCTTTTCAAAGTGAGCACTAAGTTCTGTGACAACTGAAATATTTTTGGCATTTGGGTTAGTTACATACTCTCTCTTGCTTTTTGCCCTCTTCCCCCTTCTCGATCTCAACCTCCTACTGTCGTCTCCCTAGGGCAGTCATGCTGTTCTCCCTTTTGTATACTTGCTGCAACTTTCCGTGTGCCAGTCATGTCGTTACCCACAAATCTTACAGCACTCTGTTCATTTAGTTCCCTCCCCTGAAAAAGTGTGACCAGCACTTAGCACAGTGACCTGAAATACATTATTTTTCATTTGAACTGTAGGAACATAGCATAGCAAGGGGAAAAGTTTAAAATAACAGAAACTGTCATTGCCATAACTTGTTCTGTCCTCCACAGGGGCATTCTGGTGGGTTCATTTCACTCTGGCATCCAAGTCTCAAGTCTACCTTATTTCAGAACTCATGATCTTTCCAGATTGTGGCCCCTTAAATACCTTTCAGTCTTTGTACTCTCTTCTCTGCCCAGCCTTTTCTTCCCAGGGGAAAAAAAGAAAAGAAGAAAAACCAAACAAAACCCAACCCAAACAAAAACAAACCAACCAAACAAAAACAAATCAAACAAACAAACAAAAACCAAACCAAACAAACAAAAAAACCCCACAAGCTGAGAAAGGTGGCATAGATGACTTGCCATTGTTATTGGTTCTGAATTTCTATTGTTGATTTCTTAGGTGAATTGCTGTTGCTCCCCTTGGCTTTATTGCCCAAGCACCTAGTGGCTTAACACATTACTACAGACAAGAGATACAGTCTACACTACTTGTACAACAAAATAGAAAACAGAAAAACAGACTATTAAAAGAGTATTATAGGTAATTTTAGGTAATGAGACCTAAAAATGCAGACATTCCGAACTTGATTTTCAGAGACCAGTGGGGCAGGAAGCAAGTTTCTATTGTAAACATTTCTTTATTCTTCTTTATATAATAAACAACTTTGCCTTGGCAAACATGCAGTATAAAATTGTCTTGCACAATCTTCAAACTACCCAACTCTCATGTACATGACAGCTTCACCTCTCCAGGTTTGCAAATGTTTGAACTGCTTCCTTCAGAACTAAAACATGGTTTCTACTACCAGTATCACTAAGGACCAAATTAGCACTGAGTAATCTGGGAAGCCAGTGCCCATGATCTCTTCAGTCCTTCACATCAGATCACATTCACAAAGAAGAAACAGTGATCCCTAAGACCTGCTTGTCTTGTCCGCTTGCCTGTAGCACTGACTGTTTTTATGGGGTGGTTTCTTCCAGACATGCCAGATGAATTAGTATTTTGTGGTAGAGCACAGATTTCCTTTGCCAAGAACATTTGTGGGCATCTGTGAGAAAGTGCTTTTACTATCCTACACAGCTTTTCTCTGTGTATGTATGAATGAAGGAGTCACTCTTAGATGATAACCTGGCTGTCCCCATGCATGGACATTATCTGGCATTAGGTGTGGGGAAGGAAGAATGGAGCGTTTCTGTTCCTCTGACAGCTCTTAAACCTGTGCTTATCATCACAATATCTCAGTGGGAAGCTGTGCATCCAGGGTTGTAGGTAACATTTGCTATATACAGTTTATTTTCTCATGCTGACTTTTGTTTCGTGTGCCCTGGGATGCCACTCTTGTGCAGTGTACTTTGTCATCTGGGAGACGAAAGGGTTTTTTGAATGTTATTACTGTATATGAATATATTCTGGAGGGCATACGTCAAAGGAAACCACCTTGCTCTTGAAGCAGAAGGTGGTGAGATTTACAATGATTTGTAAGTTCTCTGGGAAGTTCATTCTGCAGACTTGGATTGGCACCCCTGGCAGCTCTGGATGTGCACAGACAAGCTTTGCCTGTAATGTATTGTCTTGTGCTCTCAAAGGACTAACTTGTTGACCACAGAATTCAAACAGACTTCATGGAGACTTTTTTTTTTTTTCAGTACTAAATAAAATAGTTCCAGGTGGAGGAGATACTACCTGTGAAAATAGAATTACAGTGCTGGCCAGCAAGTGGGGCTGTACTCTGCACTGTCTAGAGGCAGTTTGGATTTATCCAACTATTTGCTGTCTGGGACAGTTCTACACAGCATGAGGTTTCTGGCTCTGTAACCATCTGCAATTCTTGGATTTTGTATCTGCTTAGGGCTTTTTTTCCTCTCTCTCTATGGTTTTTCTTTCACGTCCTTTCTCTGCCCAATTCTCAGAACACCAGGCAATCTTCACAGAACCAGATGCTAAATAGTCCATAGCAACATTAAGGAGCACCTGGATCGCTGTATTTTAGAAATATTTCTATTTTCAAATAAATTGTATTGTATGTGTTTTAGTAGAGAGTAATAAAAACTAAGTTGACACGATTTTTATTTGATTTATAGAAAAATCAAACTCTGCATCAGCGTTTCGAACACAGACTCACACTTAAAATGAAGAGTTGCTTTGGTCTGCTTCCACTTGTGTAGTCTAGCTATTAGACAGAAGTACGAAGTCAGAGGGCAACTATTTCTCCCGTGCATTTCCCCATGCCCTTTGAGGTTCACAGCCAAGGAGACTTTGAACACCACTTACACTTAAGCCTGTGTGTTGAAGATACAGTTGGCAGATAAGTGTGAGCTATTTTAGAAGTATTTTTCACTCTGCTTTCTGCAGGTTGGCTGACAGTGCCAGAAATGTGACTGTTCCTGCTCCAATTTTCTTCCTGTGGGGTGGCTTCTGCTAGCAGCCATGATGGTCTGGGATAGCCTTTGTTCCACAGAATGAGGTGTATAAGCATTGATAACCTTGAAGAGGAATGCATCAGCAGTGGGACACACAGCATCCCTCTCTTCTTCCTGTGCAGACCAGAAGAACCTGACCTATAACTTTTTGTACAGTTTTTGCCTCAAAGTTATCCCTGGTGTTAGCCCTTTTATGACTTAATAGTATATGTTTGGCTCATTAACATTTTAATGACATTCTTCTTGAAGAGAGAATGCTTTCTGGAAATTGCAGATTTATGGTGTTTCTAGGAAAAGTTTATTTCCAGCAAATATGAACCACAGTTCCCTGAGACTAATGTAATTCAGCCTGTGTTACAAGTGTGTTTACTTTTGTATCCTATTTTCTTTCCCCCTCAGAGGATTATGCCCAGCTGTGCAACATTCCTGTTCCAGGATCTCGAAGGCCATATGGACAGGATGCTTTAGTTGACTTTGAGGAGCACTACACTCCAGAAACTAATCCATACTTTGTTGGAGACCGTAAGCAAGTTTCCCTGTTATGTAAAACAGTTGAAATGAGGGTTGTAACTTGAATTGTTTCCTTGTAGCCAGCTCCATTCTTCTCTTTGCTTCAGACTAATGCCGCCTATTTATGTTTTAGTTATTCCTATGACACTAGCTTTCAATCAGGTGTTCCAATTCAAGAGCCAAGCTTGTATGCGGGTCCAGTTGGGCTCAGAGTACAATTAATCTTTAATATAGTGAAGCAGCTTGTGCCAAGTGTACTAAATTTGTGTTTACCAACAGATTTACAACTCAAGGTCAAAAGGATTGCCAGTTTTCCTTCTCTCAAAGTAATTTTCCTTTGGAGCGCAGGACAGATTTCTCCAGAGTGCATTTAGTTTAAAAGAAAAAAATTTCCATGATTTCCCAACAGAATTTATATGGGTGCAATGAGAGCATGCAAGTCATTCTTGCTCAGTGGAGAAAATATCCAGCTCAGTATGATCAAAGAGTATGCATATGTATAGCCTTCAAGCTAGAGGGTATGGCCTGCCAAGCAGGGTGTGATCCTTACTAAGAATCCCTGCATGCTAGAAAAACCAGGATAGGAGCGATGTGTGTAGTCAAAGAAAGGGGGAGTAGAAATGGCAGTAAGGAAGTTAAATGGAGGATAATACAGACAGGGCAGAGTAAGAAAGGCAAAATCAGGCCAATAGGGAAAAGGGCCTCAACGACCAAGACACAAGGGAGTAAATATGAAAGGACAGGAGAAAAAGCATAAGGAAAGGCAACAATTCATATTCCTAGGTATGCTAACAAATATAGATATCACATTGTTATAATATAAATCAGTAAACAGGTTTTTGATAAATCAATGGCTTATTTTTGGCATCACTACATGTTGCAGGGCAGATGGGAAGATATATCCTACTCTATTCCACTCCAGCTCCAATTCCCCCTCTATATATTCCTTATGCTGTTAAACCTGTGACTCAAATGTTCCCAACTTTTTCCAAAAGAGTCTTTTTGATGTGATGGGCTGCCACCTGCAGTCCTGTTACATCACTGCTCCATGAGCAGAAAGCTAGTGAAAAAAACTCTTGCAGGATTTACAATAGCAATTTAGTCTTAGAATCTCTGAACATGTAATGTAAATATAAATCCTTCCTTAAACATAAAAGCATATCTGTCACAGAAGCCTTAAGACAGGGAGCACAAAAGGCCTTGTACAGACCACTGAATACAGAGACAACACTTTGTATAAGAGGTTAAAAAAAAAGCTCAACCCTTTAAGCTTTGACTACTTACCATCTAAAATTATGACAAGGAGCAATTGGTAGATTACAGGTATTTGTACTGGCACCAGTCACTGAAGTACAAGCCAAAGGGCTGTTAACCAAAACCACAACAGGAAAGCAATCTCTGATTTCTTCTTACTTTCCTTAAGGCAGCTGAGATTGAGGGGTTTTTTTAGTATGTTTTCTTCTAGATAAATTAGGATGCATCTCTTCCCCTTCTATACACACCTTATTTTTCTAGAATACAATTTTAAGAATCTTTTACCCCAACTACGCTACCACTTGTTTCCATAAAGGTTGATACACATAACAATTCAAACAAGAAGTCTTGTTTAGAAGACAGTAACTTTCCCTTTGCANAAAAAAAAGAAAAAAAAAGTAACTAATCTTAAACACAAAATAAAAACTTAGGAGTTAACAAAGTTATTCGGTTTCCATCTTGAAACATATAACGGCACTTTTCTGATGCATTTAAAACTCCAGATAGTGCCATTCTGCTGAAGTTGACCTATTTTCTTCAAAGTAAAGTCACATTCCAATAAACTTTCAAGAGAATTTCAGATTCTCACTGTATATTTGGGTATACTGATTCAACAGCTTTGTAACTTACTTGTTGGCAATTCCTTCTCCCCCCAGGTTTTCTGAACAGCTTTGAGGAGTTACAAGCAGAAGAATGTGGTATTCTGAATGGATGTGAAAATGGCCGATGTGTAAGAGTCCAGGAAGGCTACACCTGTGACTGCTTTGATGGCTATCACCTGGACATGGCCAAAATGACTTGTGTTGGTGAGGACAACATGTTACTTCTCCTGTTAGTCTGTCACTTTACTCAATCACTTGACCTAAGGAGGGCCTGGAACAAAGAACTTAGTGATGAAGGACCTGAATTGTGTTAAAGATGCCAGTTTCATGTCGCTTACTGCAAAGGCCAGTATTTATTGTTACAAAGGTGACTATGTTGGTGTTCCTCAGCTCATCTTGGGCATTGTAGCTGTGTTCAGCTAAGAGTGTAGAAATGAGTAAACACACATAAGCTTAAACTTATACGAAGAATTTAACACAAATATATAGACCAAACATTTTTTTCAAAGGATTTAGTAAGCTAGGAGGATGGAACTGAATCCAGAGCAGAAGAATGAATTTAGGAACAGATTTCTAGAGTGGTTGAATTGTCTAAATACACAGATAACCACATAGTGAAGTTCTGCCCCTGATTCTCGTTGATATCAGCAGCTAACAGACTCAACTATTCCTCTCACTCTCAAACTAGTAAATCTGCACGTTTACTAACCAAGACATCTGTATTTTCAATTAAAACAACAAAATGTGGGAATAGCAAGTGTCAGTGAGAAGATGAAACAAACCAACCACCCCTCAGTGTAGAAGTCTCATGGAAATTGTGTGTGGCTGTTTCAGTTTAAGGTCTGCACTAACCTTGCTTAGCATTATGCTTCGTGGCCCACAGCTGAGGTCTCCCAGCTATATGAAGAGAAGCTGCCTATGTGCCTTGTATTCTTCAGAACTTTATGGCAAGCTGACCTCCTCAGCAAGAAACTGTGTAGCTCCCACATGTCAGGCCGACGCTGTAGGTTGTTGAGTGCAGGTAGTTTGCTCTTCACTACTGTTTATCTGACAACACCAACAGCTCCTGAAGTATTCCAGTGTGTAAATACAGATGTTATACTGAGAACTTGGAGCTTCTTTCTTATAAGCCACTTTTCAGTCAACAGATAAACACCAGCAAGTGGTTATTAAATTTTATTTAGCAGCTTAGGTTGAATTTGGACATGGTAATCTAACAGTTTAAAGCCTCTTTAAAACCCTTTTGATTTCCTATGATAGCCTGTACCTCTTTCCAATTCATCCATTAAAGCATTTGACCCAGCCTAATTCCACCCAGTCAGAACTGAAGATGAAGTTCTCAGGGTATTCGTGCAGGTTGTTCTACTCTTGACAATGCTGGAAATAAATGCACTTTACCTACACACCAGACTTAAATACATGTCTTTTGATGGCTCCTTTTTGCAGACGTGAACGAGTGCACCGAGCTGAACAGCAGGATGTCTCTCTGCAAAAATGCCAAGTGCATTAACACAGAAGGTTCCTACAAGTGTTTGTGTCTCCCTGGGTACGTGCCTTCAGACAAGCCAAACTACTGCACACCACTGAACTCAGAACCAGAGAGTGAACTGGAGTAGAGGAAAATCTCCACATCCTAAGCCCATATACTCTGCACTGTATAAAGAAAAGGAAGAAAAGTATTTAACTTGAGAAGGCACCAGAGTAGCAAATGAAAGGGGAGAAAAGCATTAAATGTGTCAAAGGTGAGACATGGTGTGCTGATTGCTTATCAGCTTCACTGAAGAGACAGACCAAATGGACACATTACTCGAAATGAAAGAAACAATCAAGTATATAGTGTGTTCATAAAAAAAATTTTTTGAAAATAATCAAAAACAGTGTTGTTATTTTAAACAGAAGAGCTTTGGTTTTTGTTTTGGATTTTTATTTTTTTTTTTACTATTGCTTGATTAATTTGGCATTTAAATAGTGATGAAAATATTTTATATTACTATGTCATTTTTTTGATTGTTCAGTTCCTTGCCTACTGTTTCTTTTCAGATCTTTTTTCTGATCAGTACAAATTCTATGATACAGATATTCTTAGGCCATTTTTTAAGAACTTTTACACAGGGTGATGCTCCTCCTTCTCTGGAACATTGGTCAGTGACTTTTTAAAATTTGCTAGTTGTCTGCCCTGTGGAGCAGGCACCATTGTTTTTGGTTTTGTTTTTTTTTAAAATGTTTATATACCTTGGCGAAAAGTCTTTATATTCATTTTGTATCCTGTATGGTTGTTACTGCACTTAAAGTCTTTAGAACCTTTCTTGCCAAGTTCAAAGCTGCTAGTGGAAAACATTGGAATCCTTTTGTACATTAAAACAAAAGATTTTTGCTCACGTCTGTATTGTAATGTGTAAATTGAACACAAGAGAGATCTTGTATGATTACCCTAACATATTAAAAGCTGTATATTAAAACTCAATAAAATCACCTTTTTTTAGAAAAAAAAAGGCTATTTACTAATTGTGGCTTTTTTTTCCTCCTTTTTTTGGTGTTTCTGTTCAAGAATCAACCATCAGGTGTTTACAGTACTAGACTTAATTTACATTATGATAGTCATAGGGACTTGTCTGGCTTTTTCTTCCTTCTCATGCTGTTTTAATAAGACCAGAATCTGGATTAGTTAATGCATGAAGTTAGGCTTCCAGGGGGAAGATTTCAAACACAGACCTACAGAAACTGTTTGACTTGGAAGCTGATTCCCAAGGAATTTTTCTTCTTTCCTGGTTTAGGCATGTTTCCCACTAAATCTGCAAATAAGACTCTACAGTATGATGGCCTGGTTTTCAGAAAATACTGAAGAGAAGGGAGAGAATTTCCTTTTCTTGATGAACTGTACCTTCCCATCAGCTCTTATTTTTTGGTGGAGGGAAAGAAACAGATTAGAAGGCTGACAGATATTTCACTTTGACCTTCTCCAGAGTGAGTTTCTTGGAACTCCGAAACAGGTCCTTTTGATATTTTTCAAATGCAACATTTTTGAATGTTTCTTTTAGACCTTTTGAATGTTTCTTTTAGACCTGTCCTGCATTAAAAGGAGAAGGATAACATGAGGTTTTTAAAAGTGAATCAAATTCAGTCCATTTGTCCAAAAATTAGGTTATTGTTTCTTGTTTCACCAAAAAAAAAAAAAAGGAAATACTTGTTTTGATTCTGAATAAAATTTCTTTTCCAATATTTAGGTCAGCCACAGAACCAAAAACGTTGTGAATTGCCACCATGAAAATTCACAGACAATATTGTGTTCCCTTGACTCCCACCTCCTTCTGCTTCAGAAACTGGCTGTGTTTACCTCCGAAAGACAGCCCAGGCCCCAAAGGTGTCACTGCAAGTGGCACCCCAGCCTTGAATTTTCAGTCTCCCAGTAGTCCATCATCTATCCCCAGCTAGGGAGCTAAAATGACAGTATGAGTCTTTGCTTTTTAATGGGAGCTCACCAGTATGACAGCTGAGGAAGTAACATTCAAACTTCACTACCCTTAAAAGTCTTTCCTTGGAGGACAAGCACTGCAGTGAACATGTAATTCTGAGCCACAAGATTGGCTCCTTGTTGATTTATTGCATTTTAAAAAAGAACAAGGTCGGAATAGCCTAGGACTTCACCATTCTTAGAAAATATACACTCAGACTTACTTGGTGTTATTTCAGAGAAAAAAACAACCAAACAAAAACACAACCAAACAAAAAACCAACAACAAATCTACTAAAACTTCCACAGGCAGCAAATCTAAAAGCCTGAATTCTTGCAACTCCTTCCTCAGCAGACTAACTCCAGTTCCAGGTCCTTGCATCTCTGCCACTCTCAACAAGCACAGGTAGCACCTGTCGGCAGGTGTGGGTGCCGGGACAGGGTGACAAGGTGCAAATGCATTGACACGACTACCGCCAAACAAAATGTTGTCCATGCTCTCAGCAGGGAGGATGAGTAGGGTCATTTGTCTCTAGGCGTTCATCAGACTTCACAGACCTCAGATGGTGTGGCCTTTTTGCCTAGTTTGCCTTAAACACGTGGTTGAAGTTGGTCACAGCATTAGAAGCCACCAGTAGGTTCAGAGAGATGGATCTGCTGGCCCTGATTCCATAGAAAACAAATCAGTCAGCAAACCTAAGCTGGCTATTGGCCTACCAGTTTCTGTTACCAGCAGTTCACAAAAGAGATTTTGGTGTGTCCAGCCATCTTCCATCTCCCTTGCCTCATTCAAGAGGGCAGCAGTTGACCCAAGTCCTGAATGAAGGTTGAAACACTCTTCTGGTTCAACAGCCACGCCCTCATCACAGTCACACTCTGCTACCAATCCCAGACACTATACACACAAACAGCAGACTTTGTGCATGCTTATGTCTTTTCCTTTTACCTCTTTGTGCCTCTAATATGCCTTGAAACACACATAGGGAGCCAAAAGCAGACCAAGCGGCCTAAATTCCGCTTACATCCCAGCGCTTAGTATTCCATGATTCCTGGCTCCAGGCCTTCAGAAATGCTTTAACAAAGGAACCACAATTGAAGGAATTAAGTGAAATTCAGCCCATCTGACCTCAGCCTCTGGAGCCCACCTACTTTGCCCCAGTGTAGCAAGGCTGGTTCTGTCATTTCACCTGAAAAGCTGCACGACTCAGGAGTTCAATTTTGATTCATAGTTAAACAAATGTTTTCTTAACATGATTAAGACAAGGGATTGGGCATCATGAATGTAGCCATTTACTTGTTACAAGAGCTGCGGTTTAGGTGGGAGCCCTCAAAATACAGAAACAACCACGTACCATTCTATGATTCAAGTTTCTGAGTGCAGCAGTATCTGGAATTGATTACAATTTATACCAAATGGCACCAATACTTTATACATCCATATGGATTCTTTAAAAAAGGAAAAAAAAAAAGGTATTAGTCCTTTTTCAGCCAGACATTTCCTTGCTACAAAAACATAAAATTGCTGACGTGGTAGAACTGAATTCGGCTAGTTCCCTCATAGTGCTGCTGTGTTAATGAAGTTACTACAGAACTGGAGTTACACACATTTCAGCTAGAGAGATACTTTATATGAACAGATACTCTCATGTTGGGATGCTACTCAGTGGGAAAAAAAGCAGCCAGTGTTTAAACCATTCAAAGTGAACATTAACAGTCCTTGGGAAAAAAAACAGTTGCAGCTGGACAGATCATTTCCATCCAAGAGACAGAATTCGCAGCCATGACAAATATTCAGCTACTCAGTGACAACTGACACACTCAAATTCCTGACTAAGAGAAGTCCTAAAATGCTAAAGGCACCGAAGTGGTTGTCATGACCCATTAGTTCACAATAATCCTTACCCTCATCTGGGTTGAATCTGTTTGGCAGCAGAGGCGCTCCTGGCTTTGGCACTCTTTTTTTAATTTCACAAAAGGAAAGGTGACAGACCCCATTAGAGCGTGTCACAGGCCTGATTTGGGCATCAATTAAACTACAGTGCATTCCTTCAAAGAGCACAGCAAACTTACAAACCCCACTGCTGCCTCCAGAAGACACTACAGTATTGTTCTTTTAACGATGCCACCCACGTCAAAGGGCAGTTCGTGCTTGCTGGGGACTCTGTTAACACCAAGAAGGCCAAGGAAGCTACTAAGGAGCCATTCAAGCAAAGAAAAGATGAATTGCTGTGTGTCAAAGGGGCTACTGTTCACTTCTGAGGTCATTATTTGGTATTTGTATAGCTTTTTCTATCAGAAGATCTGAAATTTACCTAGGGAAGATAAAAGTGATGTGTCCAAAAGAGAAGCAGAATAACTGAGTGAATGAGAAAAACTAGACAGTTCCTGAAGGCTTCTCAGTGAGTACCAATGTCACCTTGTGAGAGTAACACTGAGTGTTACAGGACTGGACTACAATCACTACATTCAGCTGCAGGAATAACCTCGCACAATGGGAGAACTGGAAAATTTGGATGCATCTGGGATACCACCTCCATGGCTGGTACCGGCTGTGTTTGCACACCAAGCTGTGCAAGATCTTGAACCCAAACACCACACCACCCTCACACACTTTTACCATTTCAGTGCCCTCAAGAACATGTGAAACAGGATCATCCTGTGACAGTAATAAGTGATTTTACTACCTGGTAGGGTCCTGCCCCAGCTTGTGTTGCAGGTGTGGCTGCAGTGCCACATTTGTGTCATTCAGTGTCAGAGAGGATNACCTAAAAAAAATCCATTGCACAGGCTTATCCCAAGATCTTTGTTCGCGAAGTCCAGCCAACAACAACAACAACAACCTGGGAGGGAAAGAATGACACAAACCAAGGAAATGCAGGCTATCAGCTATGTCAGGTTTCCTTCAAGACCACTGAATCACCAGATATGTATTTTGACTCACAGATTCCTAATAGAAGTCTTCTGGCTGCATGTTTTCCCCAGCTGTGTGGGGCCTGTGATTGTTCTGCTCTTCTCCCTCACATGCTCTAGGGCTGGGAAGATACTGCTGTGCCTCAGCAGCTGAACAGCTTCACTGAACTTCGAAGCTTGTCCTGCCTAAAGCAGGAGATTGCACTAGAAGCCTCCAGAGGTCCAGCAACACTTTTCTGTGAGACCAGACTGTGACCTGACACAGCATCCTCTGCTACCTATCCTTATGTGAGATAGGTAACCAGACAGACGGAACATGACACCACCACCCCACCACCCCGCTTCTTCTTCCACACCTGAGCATGTGCCAGGTGCACTCTGGAGAAAACAGAGTACCAGTTTGGTCAGCCCATGTCAGGAGAATCCCATCCAGAAGGGACATTATCCACAATGTGCACTGTTGCTTGCTATTGACTCCTGTGTTCTTGAAGAGTTAAGTGGGAACCTCAGGTAAAGGGCAAGTTCTGCAGGAAAGTTTTTGTCCTGACAAAAGACACAAAGGAGAGAAGAAATTAAGATATTCTTATTTCATTCTACCCTGACTTTCCCTTCCCCTCAAGTCATGCCTTGCCACACACTGCTTTCTATTAGCTCTGAACCAAGGAGGATGGAGAGGATACTGCTAGCCAGAATGGAAAATTTCTACGTGACAATTTCAGCATCACCTCCAATCACTATCTACTCATGCTGCCAGGATCCATTCTGAGTTGCATTTTTCCAAGGCATTCCATATTGATTTAGTTCTCCTCCTACTGAAACCTGTGGCACCTACATGGATTCCAGTGGGAGCAGAGAAAAGGCTGCGCCAAGCTCTTTTGAAAAAAATCCCACCATGTGTGTTTAATGAGCAATGTCTTTGGCAGAAAAGTTTTGAGTGCAGCTAAGCAGATTTTTTATTTCTTTCACATTAAAACTTCAATTCTGCCACTTCTCATCCAAGCCATAGCTGCCCAGAAGGGTGGGTAACACCTGTTCCAAAATCCCCGGCAGGATATTGTCTGTTTTCTCCTAAAACTGAATGCAACTTTACTGTCATACAAGTAGTCCCTGTAACTTTGTGAGTGGGCACCACTCTCACAATCCACGCTCCCCTTCTTGCTGCAGGCAGCCATCCAACTCAGGTCTGGACACATGGGCACTCCTCACTTTCTGTTCCATTTGATACCCCATTTCCTGGACCAGTCTTCACTGAAATCCTGCTTCTGCTTTTTAGCCTCTAGCACATCCTGTCATTTGCTCATGATCCAAAACCTCAGCATCCCGTGCACCCAATCCTTCCTGTTCATTGGCGCTGGACTCGACAAGGTAGCTTCCAGTCTCTAAATAAAGATTTGGCATGTGGTGAAATTGATAGCTACTATCCGGTATTTTTGCCAAGGTAAACCAATCGTTTCCCTCACAGTGATCTCTCCTCGCAGGAACAGGAGGCACCAGCAAGTCAGCAAAACTACCCAGAGAGATGTGTCTTATTTGTTGTCCTTTTACCATAAATAAGACTTTTCAAGTATACCTTTAGCAATGAATGTGTTCTTTCGACAGCAACATCACCAAACTGAGCTGAGTAGCAAACATGAAATAATGAAGCTTCAAAAATAAGACAGGAAAGGGAAATCTTGCTCTGCACAAGAGTGAACTACATAAACATGGGACTTTCATTCACATTTGCTCATGATTAGCCACAATTTTGTCAAAATACAAAAGAAAATGAGAATTATTATTTTAAAATTTTCTTAAGCTGCAAAGAAAAATAAAAATAAGTATATTAACTATATTACTGATTGCAATGTTAGTTCATTTTAGCACATTGAATATAAACCAAAGCAGATGATAAGGAGCTTCTGACGGTTTCACTGTTGAGTGGAACAATACATAGTGCATTCAGACGTATATATTAATTTCACATCTGGTAATAGTTCTGTTATTGGGTTACTTCACCAGAAGGCAGCAATAACTATTTTTAGCCGATCTGGCCCTTACCTCATCCAGTAATACTTGGTTAATGTTTGAGTGTTTGCTAAAAACATTACATCTACAACATATAAGACCTAACAAAACACTTGCAAATGTGTACTTCAAGTAAGATAGTCTAGGAAAATCTAACACCATAGGTATTTTTCCCTGTCTAAGCACCTCACTCAAAGCAGCTCCTTTGATACTCAGGAGCATGCAGGACCTCAGGGCAAGGACCTCAAGCAAGAGCTTCTTGCATACAGTCTACCAGACTCCAGGGCAGACAAAGGGAAAGGTTCCTGCAGCAGATCTTTCACTATGATTCCCTTATACTTCTAATTTATCTGTTTTAGTTCCCTGCAGTCTCAACTGTCATCTCTTTATTCTGCTGCACAAGTGCAATTGAGAGTATCTTTTAATATGAACATTTTCGCACCTAATTTTGGTGCAACTCCACTGCCTTCTGTGACACACAGGGAGTAACTCTGCTCCCAATGTGCAAAGAACCACCATGATTTCTTAACACTTCAAAATTTCAATGAATAAAGCAATCAAAACTGTGAGGAATGAAGTGCCTAAAGCCTTTTGAAAGAGAACTAGCAATGCTGGAGAAATTGGCAATTATAAATTTTTTTCTGTGTTTCAAAACAAGTAGTGTCTCACTGAACCCTTCCAACTCCCCTGTTGACAACAGGAAACAAGAACTGAAATGTAATTAAAGGACAAATTGTAAGAATCAAATCAAACTTTTTAACTCTGGTTTCCAAGGATAAGTAGTCTTTGTATAAATAATTTTATTGTAAGATCATAAGTGGGATGGAGTATCAGCAGCTTGCAGAATTTATTAATTTTATAATTAATAAGTACTAATAAAAGTTAGAACTCTGCCATTGGACAAGCAGCAGATCTGAATCCTGCACCAGCCATTCAACAGCTGGATAGAAATTTAAGCAAATATCATAAGGACTTGGAGATACAGTAGGAAAGATTAAGCCCTTATAATTTGTTTGAGCTGAAGACTGAAGGAAATCGGAGTGTTCCAGGGGAGGCTGCTCTTCGCGGGTTTGAACGGCAGATAGTTTCTGTCCTCCTGAATTGTCACTAGAGGTCAGCGCAGCACCTGAAGTGCCACACTATTCTTCTTCAAGGAATGGTAAGAAAACCTACCACTCTTAGAGGGAAACAGTGATCTTAAGAGACAGCTCCAAGAAGACAGAATCTGTGTTTCTCGAATGGGAGAAATACGAAGCCTCACAAAAAGAACACAGCAGGGACCAAAAAGCTTGAGCCGAAAATAAGAATGAAAGCAAACTAGAAGTACAAAGGTTCTCGCAGAGCAGTTGTCTGACGAGTTATTTTTCAAAGAGCCCTTAGCCTAAGGTAGAAGTTGTCACCTAACAAGTCCAGCTGACAAACACTATGATGACTCTTCCGATGCATGAAAAATAAACTGTTTAATCTCCCTGCACAACAAAATTCCTACTCTAGGCTGTGAACAGCTGGTCTAGATCATGTAAAGCTAGCTCATACAGGCAGGTCAAGGAGATAGGAAAAGCAATAACTGTTCTGGAACAATTCCTAGGAACATGGGGGAAAGGAAAACACAGACACTCATTTTCCTAACATAATACGACAGATTTTCACTGTGTGATCTTTGTCCCTTTGCTGGCACTGAAGTAATCTCATGGTTAGGGAGTCTCACTGTGCATGCTGCTAGTCCTGTCTCCTGGGGCCTCTCAAGGGCCTGATTACAGTCAGCCACGAAGTGACAAATTATCACAGCACCTGACAGGAATTGTGAGGAGCAGCTCTTCCTATTCCATTTAGAAGAAGAGGCCGCAGCAATCAGCTGCTCTGAAGACAGGTGCAAGCAAGAGAGATTTGGCACTGAAGAAATATCACCTTTTCAGGGCAAATTAGTCCCTTCCTCTCCTAATGCATGTGCCAGAAAAAGGGGTCTATGTTCCTTTTGGATTTATGGTGTTCAACCCACCACTCTAGCAGAAGAGCACAGGTTTGTCAGCATGACTCAGATTCCGTCAAAGAGCTGTGTAGCTGTAGCCCAAAAAGGCATTTTGAACAGACTGCCTTACCTCAGATGGCAGCAAAGGGGCTTGGGCCCTGCAATGCCTTCCATAAACCCACACAATGACATTTAGCACGACTTAACCTAATCTGTCTTCCCTGTTCTGGTAAATACAGGAAATCAACATCTTGAAAACCTGAAATGTTTGGTTAGCTAAGTGGGAAGCCTCTTGGAATAGTGGAAAGGGAAACTACAGGGGAATAAATTCACACTGACATATAGGGAAAATAAGTCATTGTGGTCAATGGATTATAACCAGGTGAAATGTGTAAATGAAAATCCAATTACCCCACTCAAATGAAAATCAGAAAGATTTTTGCCATTTTTATATATTTTCTTTCCAAATCTACACCTGACTTTAAAGGGATAAGTAAAAACTCTAGCAACCATGAAAAAGTTAACAGATTGCTGTAAAGAAGTGTTTTTGCTAGGGATGCATTACCTGTAAAAGACATTATTGCTCTTTTATTAGTAGCTTATACACAAAGAAGGGAAAAATTGTCAGTAGTATATGTTTTGTCACTTTTTTCTCTTGGAAACTTCAATTCTAGAAGACATATTATTAAAATAAATGCAAGAATGAAAGAGTGAACTTCTGAAGGCTGAAATGCAGGACTATAATGTCTGAGGTCATCTGTCCCTTACTAATACCTCTGAGTCATAGAGAAAGGGAATCAAAAGCAGGCACCTTGTTGTGCCAAGTACTGCAAAAAGGCTTTCTCTCAACAGAGGTGTAAAATGACAAAATAAGACGGATGCAGGTTGGAAAAGGTATACAAATAAATAATGAGATAGTGTTAGTAACAGTGAGAGCGCCTGCCCACCCTGTACAAACAAAGGATGCAGTCAGGAATAGGGATTTCTGACACAACAGGAGTCAGGAGAACAGAGAAGCCACCCACAAAGATGGGCACCACCAGAAGAAGAATCTGTTAGAGATGATTTCTGAGAGTTCTAGAACCTGTGGAAATGTAAAGTAGCCCCTTTTACCTTCCTGAAACAAAACACCACCTGCTGTCCTGCAACCATGTTGACATTTTTGGAGGATGGTGGAACAAAGGAGAGTTTTGCAGAACAGAGTGGTAATGTCATAGTTGTTTACAGCAACTTCTCACAAGTGGGAGAGAAAACACGTGGGTACTTACAGGAAAATTTTGCAAGTGGAAGCATAAAAAGAAATTGTGAGTTGGCTGGTAGCAAACCAAATTATACACATCCTAAGCAGGAGAGAAGCAGCACAAAAAGAACCTTGCATATAAAGATGTGACTGAAAATTGAACAAGAGAAAGCAAAACACAATTAGAAAAAAAAAAATCAGATCAGAAACAACAAACAGTATAAACTCTCCAAATAAAAGTATTAGTTCCTGTGAGACCTTTGGCAGACTACTTTATTTCCTCATAAATACCATGAAGATAATATTTCCTGCTGTCACCACCTCCCTAAAAGCTTTAAACCTCTGGTTGTTTGTAGAGTAATAAATCACAGGGAAGAGAAGGGGATGTACAGATGGTTTGGGCCTCCAAGAACTTTAACATTTTGTAAATGATTTTACAAATCATTTTTGTTATGATTTAACTTTAACTTCAATCCTTGCCACTATCCTGCCATCAGGTTCAATGCATGTTCTTTAAGGTACAGAACAAAAAAATATACATTCTGTTTTGGTAAACAAGAAGGTGAAAAACAAATTAGACTTCTATTCATGGTTTCCCTTCATTACCTCACAACCAATCAAAAGCACACTCAGACAGGCTATGGAATGAGAGATTACAAAGCACAGCTGTGCTAAACTCATGAGGCCACAAACACACTGGGCAGACAATCCTCTTATAAGGAAGGACATGTTGGCTCACAGCTTGAGTCTGACCTGGGGTTTTCTCTGACTTCTTCTTTTTTTAAGATCACAATGAATTGCTCTTCAGCTTGCCTCATAGCTGTGAGCAGCAGATCTGCTGGCATGTGTCTCCGTTTTGATGACTTGTTTGAGTGGCAGAGGGGAGGAAATCAATACATCTTCTATGCAATGAACATAAGCTCCAACTAGAAAGACCCTTTACCTCACAGCTCCTCAGCTGCCATAAAGTGGGAGAGATGCATTACAACCAACTGGCTGGATTCCCCAGGCAGCTCCAATCCGTGTCACTCCACCGAAGCGGGTGAAGCAACACCAATTTGCAGAAGCTGAGGATCTGACCCATCACCTGCACTGCAGTCCAGAAAGACCATCTGCGTTTAATGGGATTGGGAATAAAAGGGAAAGTCCTTATAATTTACTGGTAGTAAATTAGTCAGGTAGACTAAACAAGAGCTCTACAAGATACAAAGTAGTTTTTGGTTTCTTCCTCAGTGCAGTTTTACCAGGAAAAGTTATGCAATCTCTTGCAACATATTCCACAAAGCAATGACATGTGAAGGCCAGAAAGAGACAACTGAGGAGAGAAGAGCGACAGGAATAACACTATAAGGAATTCCAGCTATTTAATGAATAATAGGCATGACAAACTAAAGTGTGCTTCCCTGCTCTTGCTGACTTTATGTCAAACCCATTCCCACTGATGTCAGTGGAAAGAGTGGCATAACACAATGCTGCTCAGTAGCACAAGGGAGGGCCAGCAAAAAAGCAGAGGAGGAGGCTCAGGTAGTTCAGCTTTTTATCATGGAAGCAGTTCCTGAAAGCTTCCATATTCAAATTTCATGGGAATTTGGATACCATTTTTACCATTCAAATTGTGAGAAGGTAGATGCAAAGCTAGAACTGCATAATTAGCACTAGAGGGGAAGGCATATCAAAGCATCCAGGTTCATGTTTCTTGACTCAGTGGTAGAATTCAATATCATTTGTGCATAGCCCCTCTGAGGTGTCCCGCAAAGAGCAGTGCTTTTGTCATGCTGTCATCTGATAACCCACTCTTAATTTTTCTGTGGCGAAGAATTCGTGATTCCCTTCACTTTGAACAAGCTGACTCTGTGCACTGAACTCGCTGAAAAGAAAGGGTTTGTTTATGCCCATAACACGTGCACACGCGTTTGTATTTTCAAGGGACAGAGTGTAAATGAGCTGCGAAGACAAGATGTTTTAAGTTACAGGGGACCAAACACATCCCCACGGGTTCTGGGCACCACAGTGTTACCCTGTATCTGCTTCCACAGCCACTGTTTGCCCTGGAGGCTAATACGTAAGAAGGATGAGTAAAAATGAGGCTCTCGGAGAAAATACATCCCTTCTGCCCTGGCAGGGGAAAAATTAACTGCATCTTACAAGCATCTGCTTTCAGCAATTCTTTCTCATGCTGGTCCTAGCTCTCTTGTGGTTCTACCAGCTACCTGACTGATCCCCAGAAGAAGTTCTGAAGTGAAAACTCTAAAGATCTCTTTCAAGAAATACTCTCCTCAAGATTCCAGTGTTAAGTGGGAGTGAAAAAGTTTGCATACTGGGTGAGAATTTCTTCCCCTGTACAAAGTTGGAATGACAGAGGATAGAAATTCTACTTTAACTTTGCATTCTGTTTCGAACATTTAGACATGTTTTGAATGACATTGAAAAAGGATGTGTGTGATTAAGGCTATCAGGAAATACAAGCAGGTTCATGCAATTGGGCTCTACCGGCGCGGGGCTGACTCAAGGCAAGCAGCTATTCAAGGCTAAGCCTCTCTGGGGCTCTGGCAGTGCTTGGTGCTAACAGCACACAGAGAATGTGTGATGCAAATTCAAGTCTGTAACCACTAGTAACTCATTGAGAGGATTTCAGATTTCAACTAAACTACATTCGAATAAAGGTATGCGCAAATGAACTATTGCTAAGCAGCTTTGCATTTCAGTGCTCTTATACTGTGGAGATCAACTTTGCAGAAACAGAGTCAGTAAGACCTATTCCACAGGCAGTCCATAATAATTCAGTCCACTTCATGCAATGCCAGTCCTTTGGCCTTGGACTAAGGTCTGAAAGATCCAGAAAGACTGCAGCATACCTTCAGTCATCTCAATGATTGAATTTTTTAAGCAAAATCCATGTTTCAGCTGAAGTCATCATTTGATTCACTGTTCATTACAAAGAATTATATTCCTCTTTATCAGATTCATAGTACATGTCTCCAAAGACCAACATCTTCCTAAGACTTTAAACCTGTCTCCTGATTATAATTACTAACACAAGAGAAATACAATAAATATTGTAACTTTTAGGTCCTTCTATAAATCAAGTCATTGATTTTTGAAGGAGTTTTGCTTGGAGCATTGCATTTTAGTTGCATTTGATAAAAATAATTTAAAAAAAGCACTTTCAAGGAAAATCTTGGTCTTATTAATTTTTAAAAAATCAACAACAATGTTTATTCGCACACCACTTGCATGTCTCTTCTTATTTTCATAAGCAATCACATTCCTGTCATGACAGACAGGATCTTTGCAAAGTCCTCAACAAGGCAGGCACTTCCCTGACGACGCTCTTGTCTTTTATATATCGTGCTCTGGTATCATGCAGTCTATCTAATGCTAACATAGATTTTTTTAATTCATCCATAAAACAGCATACTAGCTAACAATCAGAATAATTTCCTAGGTAATATGCCTGAAACAAAATGTTTAATGTTCTCCAAATTCCTGAAATGGCACAGGTCCTGAACTCTCAGAATTTTCAGCATGGTCGATTATGTGTATATTTCCCACACAAATCTTAACTACGGAAAAAAAAGTTGTCCACATCACAACATCTATCTTTTTAGTTAATACCTCCCTACTAAAACAATGCTAATGCCAAAGCATGCATTACATTGCTATTCTGTCATGAAACTGCCACTCTGAAGAGCAGCAGAAAGGTTTTTTACAGTGGTTTACTAAATCTGTATAAAGTGAAGGAAAGGTATGTACCTCAGAGAGCAGAAAATGTAGGGATAGGGTGAAGAGATAAAGAGACATATAAGTACCATACTATATTCACAGTATTTAACTGAAAATAGTGTGAAAATGGCTGATTTCTTTTTTCAAGCCTGACAGAGCCTTAGAAGTTTATTATGTATTTTTAAAACAATTAAGCTGAAAATAATTACAGTGAAAAGTTCTGATTAAACAAAAAAAAAAGAAGTCCTTAAAAATAATTAATTCTTTTGCTCAAATTAATTAATAGAACTTATTTGAGGATTTTAGTGTGGTTGCTATTCAAGAGCTATAGTTGCACAACCATCCTCATACATGCATGACAATTCTGTTTCTCTGCATGTAAAACCCATTTAGCTTGCTTGAACACTTCCAGTCTGCAGGGTAAGTTTCACTAAGGAAGAAAGTACTCAGATGAAATGGTGATTCACAGACTCTAAACGTCATTCTTTCATTCTTAAGCATGGAAGATTTGCACTTCTTATGGGACATATTTTGTCTTCTTAAAGCATGTTAACTGCCTTTCTAACCCAAAGAAAATCTTTGTTCCAGCTTTCCAGTCTCAAAATAAATTCAAGTATTTAATCAAAACTAAATACTTTAAGGAGGTAATCATTACTCAAGAGACTAAGGCCTATTGCTACTGTCTCCTCATTTTTTTGCAGAGTGCAAAAGTTGACATCCTAGTATGTTTTTGAACAATTGTTTTCCTTATGCAAAGAGAACTGTGCCTGCAGAGCAATCTTCATGAAATTCTTTTACTTATATTAGTGGGGGAAGGCAAAAAACCCTAAGATCTTTCCTTTGTTTAAATGCATTTCCTGCCTTCCTTACTGCTATAGACTGTGTTGTGGCAGTCCTATTTATAGTCCAAAGAAAGGAAAAAGCACCACTGGAGGCAGGAAAACTAAGTTGGGAAAGAATAGAAGGAAGTGTGGCTGCCATTTAGCCAAACAATTTAGAACTAATTGAGCTCAAAAGAGCCCCAGTCTCAGTGAAGCTGCTGGGAGTGAGCAGAGCACAATCCTGCTTCTCTCTTCAGGACGCTGGCAGGGCTGCTGAGCCTGAGAGTCGTGTACAGCGCACTGCTGGGCAGCAAACAACCTCAGCATCTCAACACTGTGAGAGGAACCCTTTCAAAGAAGGAGTGTGCTGAAAGTTAGATACCTAGCAAATTAAGGTAAGTGTCTACTTCTGGCATTTCTGCTTGCTGCAGGCTCCATGTCATCTCAGATGTGGTAAATGAAAAAAGAATGAGCTTTGGAGAAGGAACGGTATCTGACTTTGAGATAAAGGTTTGGCAGGATGTCTGATTTTTAGATAATCTGAATTTAGTTATGGATTCATCAAAACTTTTCTTAAGCAAAAGAAGCCTTTGCCATATATCCATAACACAACTTTGTTGTTTTCCTCACTTATGCCTTGTTCATCTTACAATCTGTGATTAAGTAGAAGAGAAACATTGATGGCAAATATATGCCCTGAAGGACAATATGAAGACAACACTGCATTAGGTTCAAGATATAAAGCTAGATAAAGTGAGGGAGAAGTATATGTAATATGTATTTATGTATACAATTTATAATGGAATAATTTAGTCTTATGAGGTACATTCGAAGGTAGGAATTTAGCCAGAATTGAAGCATGAGAAAGTTTTTATAGTTTTAGCATTTATTATGGCATGCAGTTTTTATGTGTGTGTGTATATGTGCATGCATGTACCTAAAAATACACTCTCTCTCTCTATATATATATATATACACATATTTATATTATTAATTGTTTTTTTGCATAGCAATACTATGTGTTGCCATTCTGAAGTCTAATTTAAACTGACAGCAAAATGTGAACGGAAAATTTTATCTGCCTATTTTCAGATATTATACAGAATTTTAGTCATATACAGTTATACACATGGAGTATATACTCAATGTGTAGAAAGCTCCATTTAAAGACAGATCAATGTATAGACATTATATTAATTCACTGAGTTACCACCACCAAGACAGATTTTAAAGAGGGAAAATTAAACTTTGCGTTCAATTTCTTTGATTTCCAAAGAAATCCCTTGCACTTCTAATGAAGGAGATATTGTTGTGATTTGAAGGGAAAAGAACATAATCTGTAGAAAGCTAGATTCAGGATTTCATCATGGAAATTCTATCTTATTTGAATGATCTATGAGAATAATCTTTGTATTACTCTCATTTGTGTTAACACATTACCTCTACTCACATGCCATTTAGATTATTCATTTGTTATTCAGATGTTGTTTAGGATTAGTGGTTTATGGCAAAAAGTTGCTGGTGAGTAAAAAGGAAGTGTGATGTGTTGCTATTCTACTGTATCCCCGAAGGATGCTGTTATGTTTAGTGTCTGCTATTGTGACGATAGCAAGGCAGGATGTCACCCATGTAGGTGAAATGCTGTGATAGGACAATTGTAAACAGCAGCAGTCAGCTGAAAACCTGATCCAGGGAGGTGCCAAGCAGCAATTCCAACAAAGAAAATGTTAGTCCATGTTCATGGAAAGGATCATGCCTTTCTCTGTCTGATTTCAAAGTACTCAATTATTTACAGTAATTTTCAGTCCTAGGAGGTTATAAGCCCTGTCTTGTGAAGAATAACCACCCATAATGGTAGTAAAACTAGAAGCTCATACAAGTATTTGCAAGAGAAAGCTCTTCATACTGCAGTTTCAGTAACTAGTGTAGCATGTTCTCCTACAGGTAGCATTCCTTGCTTTCAACTTCAGCAACTGATTCTCCTGAAGAAAGACTGAGTACAAACAAACAAAAAAGTAGTCTTTTAATTAAAACATTTAAATTAAACTGTGTAACCATCATTATACTTGATGAGCTTTTTAAAAATGTATAGGCTAGAGGGAAGGAATGGAGGCAGATCTGAAGATAAATACTCACCCAAGCAGAGGCATAGCAATTTCTGATGTTAAATAAATATAATTTCCAAGAAATGTCAGTTGTACAGCAACTGCAGTACAACCCAACAGTCCACACTATATCATTCAGATTTATCCAGGGTAACAGCAATCACCACATTATTTCAAAGTTTGGTATCACTGTATGTATGTAGAAAAACACAGACCATTCCTTAGCTATAAGAATCTCATTTACAAATCAGCCAGTTACAGTGTAATTATACAGGAAGAGATGATCAAAAAATGTGCCGATGCACTTTAACATTTACTTGTGGAAAAGATAAGCAGTACTTTAAAAATGCCTAATTAATACTATTAATAAACACATACATACGATTATTAGTTTCTAAACTGCAAGAGTTCACATGTTCATTAATTCAAAGTTTGCAAATTGATCTTTGTCCTGATCATTTCAGAAGATCTTAGAATTAAATTTACACCTCACACCTTATAAAAATCTTACCACCTGCTGGGGTCTAACTACACTGTAGGAAATTCTTTCTATATAAATGCTTTTGAGTGTTCACAAGTACTAACAGGGTTGTAATTGTTAAAGCTCCAAGCTAAAAATTAAATATGAAAATTTTTGTATACTGTAAGGAATTAGGAAGTTCACAGGCTTTCTACCCTGACGTTATTTTGCCAGGTAATATAAAGAAGTCTAGGGTTGACAAATAAATACTTCAGACAATTGTCACCATTATGTGAGTAGCATGGGTTTCTGGTTCCTGAACAGCTGACTGACTTAAAGAGAAATCATATGACTTAAAAAATAATGTACTTTGGGTGACAAGCTATGCCATGTTTTTATGCAAAGCTGGCTCAGTTTTAGTACGATTTATTTTTCCTCATGCAATTGCTGCAGTGTAAGGTTCTTAATTTCTCCTAACCCCTATCTCACTATACCAGAAGTTCTCTTACAGGGAAGCCTTGTGCTCCGAGTCACAGTCAGACCCACTAACTTTACAGGAAAAAAAGAGTGGAGATTTAGAAGCGTGCCTGTTTGGGGCAGTCAAAGTAAGATTTTTTTGAGAACACATGTACAGTCTACAGTGGTCTCACTCAAAAAACTGAACTGGGTGAGAGAGAACGTTAACAACAACTCAGATAAAACACATTGAGAATTCATCATTCAATATTGGATAGCATTAAATAGGTCTACAAAGGGAAGCAGCTGCTCAACACAACAGAAATGTTAGTGCTAAAAAAATAATTTCTTTGATAATGTCTAAAACACCCCACTCATAACTATGTGCTGAATAACATCCTGACTCGTGCAAGTGTTTATGCAGGTGCTTGAATTTAAGCATATGAGTAGTCCCATTGATTTCAAGCAAAATTATTTCAACAGGCTGATAAAATTTAAAGCCTGGTAGAGTCATTAGATCATCTAGTCTGACTTCAAACACAGAATGTTAATTTTACCATTCCTTTTATCTGAAACCCAAAAGCATGCCTGCTTACAACAGAACAATATGGGAGCAGCATGTTCAAGATAAAAGTTTAAGGGGAAGATCAGGATGTTCTTCACGCATGAGGGGTGACCCACAACAGTGAGAATTGTGCAAGTTGACATAAATTCCTTACCTCAAATGGGAATTAGATGTTGTGCAGGCTTTGTACCAACTTACTGCATAAGGATGAAGGTCAATCTGTGTATGGAAGAGGGACTGTTTCTCCCAGAAGTCCACGTGTTATCAGAAAAAGCCATTAACTACTTTGATTGTTTCCTACTCTTCTAGTGGACCAGAAAAATCCTGTTGCATAAGCAAGGATGAATAAAAAAGCTGCTTTTAAAATAATCTTTATGCCAAAGTGCAGGTATAGTTTTTGCCTTTGATTCTCTTATTTCCCAAAGCCCATGTGCAAATTGTGGTACAAAATAAGGAGCCTTTGTTCAGAACCAGATGAAACACAGACACGTTAACCAAATGGAGATATACAGCAAAAATGAATTTGTGCAATCTCTTATCATCACCTGAACACCCCTAGACAGTTTAAAAAGACTTATTATTTGAACAACAAACAGGAGAAAAAATGGAGGACTTTATCTGGGGCCTCCTTTACAAGGATTGGTAACGGTGAGTTCATATTGCTTGAATACACAGCTGTAGAACAGTGCTATGGAAGAACAGGTACAATATGTAGTCATAACAAAAAACAATGGGGGGGAACAAGAAATAGTCTTGGAGAACAAGTCCACCTTGCCAGTAAACATGCAGGTATCTTCATGTCTTGGGTTAGCACAAAAAAAACCATGTTGATTTTGAGAAGCACTTTTGTCTTTACAGACTGAGTTTTAGGGCTGGTAGTCTCCTTGGTATTTAGTATAGTGTTTCCTGGGAAGCAGAGGGGTACCCCAGGGGAAGGAGAAGCCTGTCTCGGCTTTTCACAGAAGGGCAAAACAGGGAACGCTCTATCTTTTGTAGAGGTAGATTCAGTCCTCAGCTCTTCTGCAAAAGTACTGCAGCAATTTGTTCTCATTTCTACACTGGATATCATCTCTGAAAGGACCCTTCTCAACTACCTGTTTAGTAATCGTTGCAGACCCATTTATCACAATTGTCCCTAAACAGACTGTGTGTACTCAAGCAACTGCACAACGCAAAACACAGCCCGCTGTAACAGTTCTGTAGTGCAGGACCACACATCTCCAGGAGAATGAAAATGCAAAAAGTGGCTGATCTGCCAGCATTGTGATGGTTATGCCACTTGGTCAAGACAGCACACATGAAGTGAATACGCAGAGCAGTTACGGTGTGATACAAAGCATTGTGGGCAGCCTGCTCTACCAACATGGTTCAACCATATGCCAAATATCCTAAATCAGGGGTGCTGAGGGGAAGAATTTGAAGTCAAGCTAACAGGTCTGGCATTGTCTCACTAATTAATTAATGACAGTTTACATTATAAAGCTGTAGGTCACTTGAGTTACAGAGCACAAGAATTAACATGTACTAGCATATCTGTTCAGACAGTTCAACATTCTTTGAATCTTTTATATTCTAACACACTTTATTTTTCCAGCATGGTATTTTATTTTTATTTGGGACTATTAACATAGCACAATTATCTTGGGAGGCTGGAGACAAAGATAAATCTTCAAAGATCTGCTGGCTCATTGGAAAAGGAAAACTGAAATAACATTCAATCTCAATTGAACTACAAAATATTATGTGTAATTTCAGAAATGGGAAGAGGTAAGGAAGGGGATTAATGTTGAATTCTTCCAAGCTCCTTGACCTTCCTCCCAGTCATGGCTAGTCTCTTCTTTCTCTCTTAAAACAAGGAACCTTAATACTGCTTTCATATAAGGTTGTGGTTTTATACTGCAACACAGTCTATATGGAACTCTGGACACAGCACTTCATTCTATTACAGTCCTACTCATTAACATCTATGTTATTAGACTAATAAGATAACTACCTTAAACAATAATTAAAATTGGAAATAAGATAAAAAAGCAGGATACTGTCCTCATACCACTGAGAGACATGAAACTGGAACTAACAACAGAGAAAGACCAAAATTCAAACAAGTGTAATAAATCCAGGAGTTATATATAGAGACCGTGGCCCCAAGGGGCTCTGTCACACAAAAATATTAAGTGTTTGGACTATAATAAGCAAATCTCCTCACAACTAATGAGCATGGAAGCAACAGCCTCTCTCTCATCTTTGGACTGGTTACTTCATAGAGTGCATAGAAGGGTCAGAAGGATCCAAATTCACTCATCTCACAGTAAGCTTGGAAGTGCATGCAATGCAGCGCATCTCAGTCAGATTGCTCCATATCATAGCCTAACTGATAAGCATTCTTTGTGTTGGACTTAGTGGAGATCCTGACAGTTCTACCAAGTTAGGCATTTGTGATCTGTGCCTCATTTTAGAGTGCAAATACAAGGCTAAAGTGCAACTGTATACAAGGGAGTAGTGTATTAATTTTTAATATTTTGATGAAAAGTGTTTTTTAAAAAAAGCGNCCCCCCCCCCCCACCTCTAGGGATAGTATAGACTCAGGCTTGGTTTTTTCACTTTTCTGTGTCTGTTACTAGAGTCCATTGTTTTCACTCTTGTAATTTTAATGCAAATGGACGATGTCAAGTTGCAATGTGGAATGTATTACTTCAGAAGGATACTAAGATATTTTGTATCACCTTGTGTTGCCTCACTAGGAAGAGACTTACCAAGCCAAGAACAACAGTGATATCAGTGATGGCAACATGTTCATCAAAATTAACAAAATGGAAAAAAACATTTTTCACTATTTATGTGTAATGTAAAGTTGGCAGAATAACATTCTTTCTGATGTAAATTCTGAGTGAAAAGTATGCTCAGAGATGATTTATATGAGACTAAGCTGAAAACCGTTGAACTTACAGGAGAGACAAGCAAAATACAAAAACTAGATACTTTCTGTAAAACAAAAAAAAATGCATTATGAGACATGTTCACTGACTGGAAAACTTCCTGTACAACTATCATTTCACTTAATGTCTGAGAGAAGGAGTAATGAAGAGCTCTGAAAAAAATGTTGATGTCATACTCTTGGTCATTTGTGCTCTTTTGCACCAACTGTGGAGATTTTTAAATGGTAAAGGAATTGTTTTTGTTGGCTGGACTTCGCGAACGAAGATCCTGGGATAAGCCTGCGCAACGGATTTTTAAAGTGAGGCACAGGGTGCGCAGAACTGGCCCCACTCCCTTTACTCCTGAGGCTCATCTTGCCACGGCCGAGCACGCTCGGACGGCGACAGCGAGTTCCTCCAAGATTCAAACCGGCGTCCTCAGAGGAGGAGCCGGCTCCACAGGCGGGGGCCTACGCCACTCGGCCAACGCCCACCGCCTCTCAAGTGTAACATACAAACAGCAAAGCAATAATGTCAGGCTGTTGAGAAATCCTGGGAGCCCACGTGGGTCAGAGCACCAGGGGAAGACCTCGCCTTGTCCTCTCTGACACCGCATGACACAAACGTGGCACTGCAGCCACGCCTGTAACACGAGCTGGGGCAGGCCCCAAAAGGTGGCAAGTAAAGGAATTACAGATTAGATCAAACTTACCAGACACAGAAAAGGCAACAAAAACTGAGAGCCACTGTATATTCAACAATGCAGCAAGTAAAGCTGGATGGAAATAAAAGCCAACCAACCAACCAAACAAACAAAAAGAAAAAAACCCACAACAATGTAGTCTTATAATAATAGTAATGATTTTAATAATGAAATTTCTTACATTTGTTGATATAAGGAAGAAACTATAAATTTCCAGCTTCTTTGTGAATATACAGAGACTTCATCTATGACATATAATTGCTGATATAAAGAAAGGACTGATTTCAAGGGTCATACCTAGGGATGCCCTAATTTGATAACTTATCTCTGCTCATGATTTCCTAGTTATAACCTGACTATTTGGTGTACACTTCTGTGCAAAAGGGGATGTACACTGTGCATCTGCAGTACTCCTGTGCCCCCTAGAGCACTATACTGAAGAACTCGGAATTGACTTACATTGCTGGGATGTAATATAGCCTGATTTAATACACTGTAAGGGTGAGAGTCTTGCACAAAGTAGTTTCAGCAAAATTTCTTATCTGTTATGCCCCTCATATATCCTTTAGCTGGCAGCTTTGTGTAAGAGCTGTTGGGCTATTTATAGAAGTCCTTTTAATCTCACTTAGGTATTTATAAAACATCCTGTCTAGTGAAGGCCTCCATGATCTGCTTTCATTCACTTCTGCTGATAACAAAATCTATATACTATCTGGGAAAGTGAGGTAGACCAGCAAACCAGGCATTTTGTCTGTTAGTTATGCATTCCATATATTCTAAAAGGCTGAAGAAGCCAAATTGTAGTGCAGTCATTTAGGAAAAAATGTCTGTAGACTTGCAGTAAGTATAACCTTATATTTATGTCTCCTGACGATCTTACCTCCTGTTACATAAAATCCAGAAGAACATGTTAACAGGAAAAAAGACATTTTCAGGCATCCAGAATTGCCGTATGCAGAAAATAACTCCATAGTCCAACATTCTGCACAGTATCAAAGCACTGATGTTGAGATAAGCTCTCTCTCAGTGATCAATATATAAATGAATACACCTTACAATTAATTAGATGACACATGAGCACTACATAGCCAAGTATGTCTGGAAAAAAAATAAAAATAAGAGAAACAACAGTTAAAAAGAAGCCATGTAATAAAACCTCTCCCACAATAACAAGAGGCTCTGGATCCATTTATCAATAAATACAAAAATCTTGATCTCAACCTGAACCAAAATGGGCAACTGTTCCATTCTTTAGTTCTTTGAGACTTTTCTAAAAGCTATCCATTCTCTTTGACATTAAAAATGTAACCTTACATGCACACATGCCTATCACAATTAATTACTAGCTGTACTAATATTAGTTGTACTTTTTCAGTATTTCTCCTAACATATCTGAAAGTGTTAATTTGTTAGTTTTTATTTGAGGCATTAATGTCCAGAGAGAAAAAAAAAATACCCCTTTCAATCCAGTCTTCAGTTTTTTACTCCACAGAAAGAGAATGCAATATACTGTTGCATACCAAATAGCAAAGCTTTTGTCATATAGGAGGTGGCATCTGATCGATTTAAGAACAGAACACTTAATTCACTATGTCTGCATTAACTACCTTATCTTCTTTTCTATGTTGTTATTTCTTCAAACAAGGAAAGTAGAGGGAGGAAGGGAGAAAAAAAAAAGAAAAAATAAAGACAAAACTTCTAAGACCTTTATTTTCAGGAATTATATCCCAATTATTTCTCTCTTCCATTTCATGATGACTTAAAACTGTCTAGCATGAAGATAGATAAACTTTTTCCCACATAAACCACAATCAGTTTATGTTTTTGGTTTTTCTTTATTGAGCCATAAAAATTAATTTGGCTACTCATTTCAGAAAGTATAAAGGCTCCTTTTCAGGGAGTGTATCCCAAGTTGTTTGTGGAATACTGCCATTCAGTCACTATCATTAAATTATGTTCCTATGTGGAGCATGACTACCAGATAAAAACAAGACATCTATTTAGTGTAGAGTGATGACATTGTACTGTGTGCTGTTTCAAATGGCCCAGGTACTACCAGTAATTAATCAATTATATTAAAGGGCCCTGTTAAAAGTAAAAGAGTGCAGCTGATATTGCATAATCAGAGAAATGGATGAAGTAATTAAAATAGTATTTGTGGACTGGTAGATTAATGTGGAAGATGCTTCAGTCAGATTTTCTTCAGTATCAGAACGGAGTAATTTTCTTACAAAGTTTGTAAAGAAATTCAGAAGTAATTTTAAAGCTACATGTAAAGTTCTGTTACCCTTGATCTCAAGGTCTCTTAGGGGAAATAAAATGTCCTTTCTCAAAGATAACTCATTTGGTCAATGGGCAATGCCCTAAAGCACAGGGAGTGTTTCCCCTTTGTCCAAGCAAGGCCGAGTGTTTATACCCATCTCTGAGAGCAGCCGTCCATGGCTATGTTCTGCTCGAGCTTCCAACTCAGTTCTGCCAGGGCAGCTCTCAGTCCCTCTTTGAAATTACCTTCCCTCTGGTGGCCTACACTTAAATGAACTCATCCCTTGTGGGTTTATTTCTCACAGTTTTTACAGGCTCCTCTTTTAAAGC
The DNA here is from genome assembly GCA_013399695.1 of Formicarius rufipectus. Classification (NCBI taxonomy): domain Eukaryota; kingdom Metazoa; phylum Chordata; class Aves; order Passeriformes; family Formicariidae; genus Formicarius; species Formicarius rufipectus. The sequence continues at coordinate 926,760 of VXAU01000065.1, read as the reverse complement.
CTGCCCCCCACCCCGCAGCTCTGCAGACCCCTGGGTCACAGCTCACTCCATGTCCTATCTTTGTGGAGCCTCCGAGGATGGCCATGGGGAGCAGTTTGCTGACCTGTTGCCCAGCCTGGTTGTTCACCATGACAAAACAGAGCTGCACATCTGCAGCAAACCTCTGCTGCTTCACAGCTGTCCCTCCTCACTCTGCACTGACCCACTTACACACACAGAACAGAGGCAGAGCATATGCTAAACTCAAGTCCCTTAAGCAGGAAACCCCAACTCGGGGCCCCAAGGTGAGAGGTCTGAGGTGGCTGCTGTGGGGACCTCGTGGGTGCTGAGGCTGCTGCAGGTCTGGCCATGGCACTCAGGGCACCTTTGTCTCTCAGGATGCCGACGAGACCCTCCACAGGTACATCCATGCCTGGCTGGGTTCTGAGAACCCGTATAACGTGGGAAGTTTGTCCTATGAAAACTTGTTTCCCTGGAGTACCAAGAAACAGGAGAAGCCTGAAAAAGCAGGCATGGCAACTAACACAAGGGCTTCGTCCCTGCTCCATGCTATGCTGGCAGTGCTAGTGGCTGCATGGTTTTGTAACCATGTGCCAGTTTATATAATATGAAGAGCTGGGTAAGGCCAGAGGAAGCAACCCTAGTTACCCTTTGTTGCTGTAGCCCTCATCTTCAGGGATATGCAGGCTTTCATTGGATTCTGACAAATGTGCCAGCTAGATATGCTATTATATTTTAACAATTTTAACAGCAGCCTCCTGGCTCTAGCAATTCCTTGAGTTTGCTCAAATCTCAGTTGCAGCACTATTGGTCAGTCTGTAATTCAGAAAAATGTCCTACAATGCCCTTTGTAATCCAAAGACATTGTGCAGTCTTGCAAGATCTGCACTGCTTACCAAGCAATCAAATGTTATTACCACATCGTATACTGAGGTGTGGCAATTGCCTGTGTCCTGCCAGTCTTTCCAATTTAAAGTATTGCCAGAGTTTCAGCACAGTATGTCCTATATGTGGGATGGGAATCTAAGAAATTCAGAAAATGAAGTTTTGCACCTCACCCTCAAAATCACATTGTCTACATGCCTTTGTTCTTAAATACCTAAATGTCTTTAAATATGTGACCAAGCTTAAGGGGATTAGGCATTGAGTCTCAGGTGAATGTCAGTAATGTATGACCCTGGAAAATTCCATCAAAATCTGTTCCTTTCTTGACTTCAGTGTTTCTCCTTCATTTGCCATACATTTGAGAATGTAGGAATAAGAGTGCTTTTGCTTCCCGTTTTGCACTCTCTGTTTAGACTGATACTCTCTGCCTCAAAGGTCTGTCATGATCTGACTGTGCAATGTCTGTCCCATGCTGTAAAAATGCTAGATGAGATCATTAAAATGATCTCCAGTATTAATAACGTACTCAGCACTCTACTGTCCAAACATGAAAGGTAGTGATGTTCCCCCTTAAAGACAACTAATCCCCCAAACTGGATTGTTCACATATTTTTCATGATCTGTGGAGTGGTCTGGTCTTAAAGACACAACGAATGCCACACAATATTTTACATGGTCCTGTTTCTGAGATTTTAGGATTTTTTAGGTTTAAATTCTTATATTTAAACACAACAAAGTGTGAAGTCAGAAACAAACGTGAAACAATTAACAGGGATGTGTTTAACTTTCCATTTGTGCTGCCCCTGCTGTCGATTAAGGCTTATCTACTGTTTGGTGTTAGTCGTTAGAAAAACAAAAACCAAATCACTCAAAAAAACACAAACCAAAAAAACACCAACAAACACCCAGAAGTTAGGGAGCACAAAGTGCCGCATTCCAGTCAAATGCTTTAGCAAATGCTGCAGTTATGAAAAGGATTTTCTAATAGGGGGAATAATGATCCTCAGATTGTAACCTCCTGGCACGGCAGTGAGATTTATCAGGAGGGGCATGTGACTAGTTAAGACACACAGCCCCAGCTTGAAGGAAACAGCTGCTCATTTCATGCTTTAGCACTTGGCAGCTGGACAAGGAAGGGTGATGTTTGTGTTGAATACCTCTGCAGAACCAAGTACAGTAAGTGATTTTCCCTGTTTTGTAATTTTTTTCCTAAACTGCCACTGCTTTCCTATTTTCATCCTAGATCTTCCGTAAAAACACTGAAGGGTGAGGTGTATTTTTGAAGCTTCATTGATAAGCATTCATTTATGATCAGAGTGCCTATGTTTTTCTGACCTGTGATTGAAAACAGAATTGTTTTTGCTCTTGTGGGAACAAGGCAGGTACAGTGTTTTGTCTTTATACCAGCCAGGAAGGGAAAATGGTGCTAATTTACTCAGATGATGGAGTGAGGAGGTTGTTTATGATGATTGTATTTTCCTTTCTCAGTAGAGCTAGTCAATAGGTAGTGATGCAACTTGAGTATAGAGCAATTTCAGTGTTTGGCTTAAAAGTGTGCTTGTAAGAAATGGACAGAGGTGCTCCCTTAAAATAACGTAATCAGTCTGAACAAAGTTGCTTGTGACTGGTTGCTTTTCAGGGATGAATGTAGAGACTTTTTTGGAAAGAAAAAGGTAGAAGTAGAGAAATAAAGGAAAACAATGAAGATGCACTGATTAAGATATTATTGAGTCATTCTGGATGATAACACCTAATTAGATGCTGAAGATTAAAAAATCTCCCTAAAAAAAACCAGGGAGTGAGTTTTCTAAGTATCTCCAAGTTTTTGATTACATTTATTTTTGGATACTTGCATTTTTTGTGTTATAGCTTCATGAATGATTGATTTCCCTGTCTGATCCTTTTTGACTGTTACGGTCTGAAGTTCTCTTTTAAAATTGGGGTATAGAATGCATAAAAAGGAGCTTTTGATCAATTATTTACAAGGAGATGAATTAGGGTTTTTTGGAGGAGGACTTACAAAGAATGGGTACAAATGAAGGAGTGATGGATCTTGATCTGTGATGAGACTGAGGGATGTCAGGTGTTTTGAGGAAGGTTAAAGAGGGGCAGAGGTAGAGAGCAGTGGGGTCTTGTTGAGGAAGGTTCATGAGTAAACACTGTCAGGTTACATCAGTCCCTCTTTTAAAGGTGGGGAGAGTAAACTTTATTCAAAGACTTCTCACACAAGCAAGTGAAACTTTGTTTCTCCCTGAAGACTTTAATTTTTCTTTTAAACTGTGGTTTATGCCTTTGCCAGTTAATTGGAAATTTTATAGGAAAAATGTCAATCAGTTTCAATTGTTCACAAAACCAGAAGTCTGACTGACTTCCTGCCCATTTGTGTCTTCAAGAGTAGACTGCTTCTGAACCAAGAACTATCAGTTCAGAACTGCAGCCCTCACATGAAAGTACCAGGTAACACTATGAATGGAGCAGGTCTACAGGTCCTGAGGTGTCTGGCTTTTTGCTCAGAAGCCCCTGGTCCCCTGGGAACCTTGGCTGCAGTGGGCCCCTCTGGCCTGTCTGCATCTCCCTTCCATGTGGGGCATGGAGAATAACTGGTCTGTTGTCGCTTTCTGTTCTGATCCTAAAATAAGTTTGGGTTTTTTCAGAACTGTAGGCATTCTGCATGTTGAGTAAGACTATGCCACGGTGTGCTTGTTTCTAGACATTGCACTTTGTGTTTGTAATGAGTGTTCTCTGTTAAACAAATTGCCCGGTCTGATGAAAAGGGCTGTTGAAGGACTGTGCTTTCAACCTAAGTTAAACCCCAAATCCACCAGATGTGAGCTCAATCTGTTGCTGCTCTAACTCCTTTTTCCCTGTCTCTGGCACAACTGCTGTGCCAGTGCTGGTGCAAAAAGTTGATGTAAAGCCACATGGTTCTGTACCACCTACGTTATGAGCCAGCTCATATGTGCCTTTTGTGCACGTGATTTTATTCTCAGGCAAACCTGGGAGTCATAAAAGACAAAGACATGAATACGTAGTGAACATTAGGTAACTGCACTGCTGAGCTTGTTTTCAGATAATAAAGCCTGAAAACACATTGTCACAATGGTAACTGAATTTTCTCAAAGAAATGTGATGTGAGAGCTCAGTTTTGTGCCTTTATACCACTGCTTATTAAAATCACTTACAATCAAGGAGAATAACTCATCACTTGGGTCTGCAAAGTTTAAGATAAACAATCCTGCTTTATTTACAGCTTCCAGCTGTCATTACTGTATTCAATTTTGAATTAAATTGAAGACTCATGACTAGACTTTTAAATCCTCTCTCCACAAAATAAACATGATCAACACTACAAGATTTTCAAGGGTTCAGTTGTTTCAAACCTAATCACCAACCCATTTTGGTAGAGGTATTCTGTTAAACACAGTGTACTTTGACAAATAAATGCATAGCAGTCTTCAGGTTCTCCTCAGTTTTTGGATTTTCTAATTAATTTCAACTGCAGCATCGGTAATGGTACTCTACTGGGGCACACACTGATTTTGCACTTGAGCAGAAGACACGGCCTCTCTACCACCACTCTTTTGTATTATTTTATAATATCCTTATCTCTTAAAAACACATGCTCAGCTTTTTGAATATACATCCCCCTTTTTTCATGTAAGTTAAGGCAGGTCTGCATAGGTATGAAGCACAGTAATTAATTTTAGCATTTTAGCATGCTTTGTCCAGGGAAGTGCTGTGCCCTTGCATTTCTAGAAAGTCCAGTACATAACAGAAAGTGTCCTGGAATTGTTTTTATTACATAGTAAAGGACGTTGGGTAGCAGTGTGACCACTGTTGTCCCTCTGAAGAAGCTCAAAACATACCCCTGTCACTGAAAATGTTGTAAGGTTCCTCTTAAATCTCCTCCCTTTACTAGGAGAAAATGATCAGGGCTACCTTACAGGTCTCTGAATGGGTCTAATTCTGCTCTATATCAAAGCATCTAACTGAAGACTAACTGCAGATTTCTAGCCTGTCTCTCTGGTTGAAAATGCCATTATACAGAGGAGCCACTCCCAGGATGTTCCTGAATAAAGAGAGGAAACTACTTTTAAAATTACTGTAAGGGTACGTTTGTGGGTTTCTTTCTTTCCTAAGCTGTCCGGGCCTGGCTACAGTACATTTGTACAGGTACTCTAAATAACTTGCACCAAATGTTTTCTGTTAAGATATTTGTGGTATATTCACTTTTCACTCCTAAATTTGATAAAAATGTTTTCATGTCGGCTCTTTCTTATAAGTCAGGAATAGCATTGCATTGTACCTGAGTGTTTGAATAAAAAGCCTGAAACAAATTCTCAGGTCTTCTGTTTTTTTGCTCTGCTTTTGTCTGTGTTTTTTCCAAACTATGTGCAGCAGTACTTTTTCATTAATAGGTTTTCTTATTAGTATAATATATCTAAAAGCCACCTGACCAGCAGATTAGAAGTATTACAACAGGGGAGAACTTTTCTCTTGTCATGAAGGTAAACAAATATCAGCTACAAGCACTGGTAATATCAGCAAAACATATTTAGGGCGTCTGGTTCAGATACAAAGACTAATCCTGCAAACACATATGTATTCACCGAGCTGAATTCATGAGAGGTCCCATCAGAAAGTTCAGCTAACCTCTAAGCATACATGAGGTCAGGATCAAAATGTTGGTGTGTGGAAATACCCACAAGAGTGATGTTTACAGCTCAGCAGAAAATACAATTACTCCTGAGAACTACTCTGGTTGTTTTGGTGGCCATCTGCTGTCTCACTTCTCTGAATAACTTCTCCCCTTGACCACATTCAAATAGGTGAAATGGCTTGACTCTCTCTATAGAGTACTCTCCCACCTCTGATTTATGCATATGTTCTCTTTTAATGATCTGGAGTTTCTCAAGCAAAATGGAAAAGGCTTCAGCATCTCAAGGGTCTGCCAGGCATAATCATATATGGAAAATTAGTGAAACCTGTGCTATTCTTGTTCAGATACTTTATATATTTAGTTCCTGCAAACAGGAAATAATCGTACCATCTTAAATTGACACAAATTTTATATGAGTGATTCAGCAGTATGTCTGTTTAGGACGACAACCAAAGTAATAACAAGCTTAATATATAGTAGCTTGTATGTAGATTATGTGATATATAGATCTATACATTTCCATATACAACTTTTACTACTGCTATTAGAACTGCCTTTCTTTTCAACCCCTTATCTGGAAACCTGTTCTGCTCAGAGCAGTGGTGGGCTTGTTTGAGAGAGTCTGGAGTGCAGCAAGTGTGTGTGAGAGCAGGATCTCTGAGATGAACAAGGATTTTCCAGTATTTTTGAAGTATATTTTACTCCCCATGCCTGAAATAGGTTGGTGATTTTTAGTGTAGAAATCAGTCTTAGAGGCTTTAAATTAGTGATACATGATACAGTCAAATAGATTAAACATGACTTACATTGGGTGTATTTGCATGCTTGCTAAACATGTTGATAAGGCTGCCTCTGACACATGACCAAAGGTTGCATATATTCAATATTGCATATTGTGATGTTATATTCTTGTTCATGTTCTTTAAAAAAATATAACATTTTTCTGGCTTAAACTCCAGTCTCACCAGATTGAATTTCCTTAATCTCAAATAGCATTATTACAGATAGACATCTCTTCATAACCTGTATTTCACTTAGGTCCACCCCATCCATCATCTTGGTGCTGGTTCATGTGGCATGCATTTGTAAGTTCTGTGTGTTTTGCAGTGATCCAGTGTTAGAACCCAGAGCTTGTTTGGAAATTTCTGGTGTTGCTGGTGGGAAGTAAAAAAAACCAAAAGCAACCAATTCATGCAAATACATAATTGATTACCCATGGGGAAAATTACATCAGAAAATCTTTGCTGAATTAGGGCTTGAGTCAACTTACCATCTGGATATATAGTGATTTTTGTCATCCAAATCAGAATAGCCATGACATTCCAGCCTTATCACACTGTTCATGAAATAGCTTCCTTAAAATACTAATAATAATCTCCTCTGCTAAAGATGTCTTGCCTACTTCAGCTTGCTTACTCATGTTCTACTTTACCAAATTCATGAACACATACTTCCTGGAACAGCTGCCACCCTTCCTAAAACTCTTGGTTTCCAGGCCCTGCCCTAGTGACTGTCCATGTATTTTTATCTTAAGTAGGCACCGGGGCAGGAACTGGAATTCACTTTTTTTTTTCCTCCTCCTCTTGAATTAGTTCTCTTCCCCTTAAATTATACAATCATGCTCTCATGTGCTTCCTCCATGCAGATCAAGGAAAGTTCACTATTTCATGTGACATGACATGGAATTGGTGTTCTGAGGACGGGAAATCTGCTCTGTAGTTTCAGCCAAGATAGTGAGAGATTTGCAATCCCTCCATTAATTCAAGGAGCTGATCCTGTATCTCACAGCTTTAATGAGTGTCTAGAGGTCTTGGAAAAATCTCAGGCATCATGGCTACACCTACCTAGTACAGGTTTGGCATGCTACGTGTGACTAAAGGATGCTTAACACAGTCAGAGGAGTTTCGTGTGCAGCTTCTAAAATAATTTAGGACTGACCTAAGCAGGGAACTTCTTGATGTTACTGACTGGGACTCTAATATTGAAAATGCAGGAAGAGGTCACAAGCTCTAGACAACCTTCTAAGATGAGGAGGTACCAGTCTGAGAATTGTAACCCTGGAGTCAGGCCCCAGAAGCAAAAGGGAGGCAGGATTTGGGCTCTCAATCCTTCTTTTGCATCTAATTCTGATTTTGCATTGCAGAACTAAAATGAGAGAGGTGGTTTTCAGAATAATGTATCTTAAGGCTCTTTTGCAAATTGCTTCACGTCTGTGTTTCCAAACCTTCTCCTTCTGGAATTCCTGCACTGATATAACTATAGTGAATAAGCAATTGGAGTAAACTTTGACTTGAGCATGGTTATCTTGTATAGTAGTACTTACAGATATATAATTCAGCTCTGTAAGTAGGCTTGAAAAGGACTGAGCTGTTTTGAGAACCTAGCAGTCAGTCTTTCAATGCTCAATACTAGGGCAGGGAAAATAAGGCCCTAAGCCTCCATGTCTTTAAATCAAGATCTTCCCAACACCTTCCACCCTATAATTTCCTCTGCTTACGTGATCACATTTTTCACTTCACATTAGCTTTACTACATAGCCACAGGATTACCTTTTTTAACAATTACTGGAGTTTAGCAGAGCCTTCAAGAAATTCTGATAAGCTCCTTAGATTTGATAACAGTCATGAGTTTCCTCTATAAATACAAAACAAATGGGTTTGGATGAATTTCATTAGTGGCTTCATGTTGCTTATGGTGGTCTAAGCTGGCCACTGCAGCAGATTTATACTCCCAATTTACTGAAAGGGTTTTATATAAACAGCCAGAAGTGTAGTTGGTGGAGTATGTGATTCCCACTGTTACAGCTACAGCAACTGCTCTTGTTGCTTTTCAAATAATGACAAATCTTTGGTAGACATGAGCTTTAGAGAATTACATGTTGTACTCATGTTGTACTTACCACATGAGCACTGCAAACTTAACCAAGGGGTTTCAGTAGGGTTTGTTTTTCTGAAGTCCTATTGTAGCAATGTGTTCTGTGGTTGTGGAAGTGGAATATTTGTGTAGCTGCAATTCTGTGTTAAATATTCGTTCATACAATAAATATGTAACTACCAAAGTAATACTAACAAAAGAAAGACCAAAATTACTTTGATGTATTATTTATTAAAGCAGGAACTATAAGATGCTTTTCTTCTTTTTTTTTTTTTTTATTTGAAAGGGTTTTTTTACACTGTTCCTTCCCCTTTCTCAAGTTGTCTTGCTGTTCTGTGTATTTTTATATATAGTACCTTCTTACACTACTCTGTTTTTAAAGAAGGCATTTAACATGTCAGCTGCAAACAGTCATCTCTAGGAAGGTTTGTGGTTATTAATAAAACTCACTCTGTTCCAATAGCCTGGATATAGGAATATAGGAACTGTGGTGACACTGTTCTCATATCCTGTACTCTGTAGACTTCTTGTATCATAAACAGTTTCAGAGGTTTGTTGTGTCTTCATATGGTTGTACTAACCAGTGTGTGTTTCTAAGTAGATTGCTTAGTAAGGAAATAAGATTGAGTCAGCTCACTGACTGGTACTTTGTTACATCTGAAAAGCAGTACAAAATCTAGGCAGACACACTAAAACCAGCAAATAACTTCTTTCCTGCTCTACTCTGTCAGAGGCATAGTATTTCATAAAGCTCTGAACTGGCCTAAGAATCACTGTATGCCTGTGTTTAAAATGCTCTTATTGCATCATTAAGAAATCTGCAGCTGCCACTGTTTCACCCATCTTCCCAAGGGAAACTCATAAAAAATAACTAAAGGTAGGAAACTGCTTCTGTGTTTTGATGTCCAGCATCTGCTCACAGAATTTCAAAAAGAAAGATACTGGATCTCTCCTGACATCCAGGCTGTGTTTTTCCTCTACCAGCCTTTTTGCACGCCTGCTTGCCTATGAGTCCTGAGTCGCTGGTGATTTCTGCAGCTGCAAAACCGTTGCATCACACAGGACAGGCACCCCTGATTCGTGTGGGTGTGCAGGAGACAGCAATTTGCATGAGCTCCTAGGATCACACAGCAGGTCTGTCTACTGTCATATGTGTCAGTGTTTTCTAGTGTACCATTTCAATTTGCATTCTCTCTTTAAAGAGTGGCTGCTCTCAAATGAGCGAGCATCTGCCACCAGGGAGTGAGAAGGGTTACTGGCCATTAGCAACTGGTTCAGCCTCCCTGCAGGTCTGCAGGGAAATAGCAGCTACATGTGAATCATTTTCCACATTCATCAAAGGGGAAACAAAGAAATATCTGATTAGAAATGCACCATAACAGCCATATGAGAAAAAGGACCCTCTGTCCTTTTAACTCTGTCTTGCTCCATCTCAGACATCCAGCTTCCCATTACTTAAGTCTCTGAAAACCTCTTCCTGCCTTTATTGTTTTGCCAGTTGCTGCCTTCAGTTTACTGCACTGATAAGTACTTCCCAGGCTGTAAATGAGTGGTAAAGATATTTCTGAAGCCAAACTGTTCTGATTGTAGTCACAGGAGAAGTCAGCAGCAAAACTGCTTTCACTACACAGGGAGGCCTCTCCTCACATGGGATAGATATAAGTTGTGAATTCATGGGGAGAGGTGTGAGGTAATACATGGGATAACAGGGCTGAAGAAGGAAAAATAAACAGGCATTTAACCTCCCCTTTTCCATACATGATACTCTTGCTTTTAGTAGATGTAAAATAACTGCAGTTGTTCTTCATTTTGGGGAAGGTTAGAAACCAGAAAGAGTGAGAAATCAGATATGTTGATCGATTCTGGAAATAACAGCAGGTTAGTAAGAGGTGTCAAATTCTCCCTACTGGTTTTGTGACTGCAGATAATGATTTTGTCTTACCTTGATGCAATATAACTGCAGAGATGGCCAATGGAAGAGGGTGTCATTTTGCTATAATTTCTACTGTTTGGGTGACCAGCACAAGCCTGTAGATCTTAATGAGCTTGAGAAGCTCCATAGGTGTCTGTGTTCCTGTGGCATCATTATGAAGGGTGCACAGATGTTTGCAATGTGGCTGTGAACCAAGAAGGTGCTGTGCCATGAGTAGCTAGTTTGCAGTGGGAAATAGCTGGAAATTACAGAACAATACGGAGTGAAAAACTTCTGAGGCAAATCGATTTGGAAGATACAGGTTTATCACACAAGAACTTGGCACCCAACTTACTGAATTTTAATACAACTTACATGCTGTTTAAGGTTTCTTTGCCTTAAAATTGATTGAAAAGTGATGTGACTCTGAAAGTAGTGCTGACTCTTAAAACTGTCATAACTCCTGGAATATTTAACAACTTCAAAGATGTCACTACCCAGGGACTATGCTACTATAGAAAAATTTTGGCTTAGATAAAAATAAGATCTAATAAACTTTGTGGTAAAAAAGGTAGATGTCCAAGCTGAACATAATGGAAGCTCTAGGTGAATAGGGTCTGGGATTTCTTAGTAATCTAATTAATAAGTAAGTGTGATTTTTCTAGCTTGTCTTTAAGAGAATATATCTGGCTAATGTAAATAATAAAATATTAAAATATTCTGTAACAGATATATCATAATAAATATACTGGGTGTTTGTCTTTCAGAACTAAAGGTTGATTATTTACCGACGCGTTTTTTTAAAGAACTGAAACCCTCAATTTATTTGGGATGGTCCAGACTCATTACAGGCATGTAACAATGTAACCAGTCAAGAATACTTACTGATAAACTGTTTTTACCACTAACTTGACCAGATTAACAAAGTAAACTTACTCTTGAAAGACGCTGTATGCAAGTCTATGAACAGCAGAGGTAATTGCCAAGAATTTCTCTGGTGGCTTACAGGCAGTAGTATAACTTTAAGAGCTATTGATGCTGTCTTGATTTGGCTTCTGAAAAAAAGATCGAGTTAGAGTCTGTGAACTCTTACTGCCATTGCAGTCCTCTCCCAGCAGGAGAGTACCTCTAGTACTTTGGTGCTAGAGAACTCTTACATGTCTGAAGGGCAAAGATTTTCAGAAGAGCTGCAACCTCTGGTGTCACACACCTTCATCAAATGTTATATATTCATAATTTTATTTTTGCTTTACTGGGAATAGCAAAACTATTTTTGTGACATCTATTGAGAAGTATTTCTGGAAGTTTAGACAAACTAAACTCTTCCTTAGCTCTCCCTTTCAACCTGTTGTATTCCGGGCAATTGTACTACCTTGACTCATGGAAAAAGGAATTGTAATGTCATCAACACAGTACATGGAATAACTCAAGGATGTGTGTTCAGATTTTACTGCCATTATTAGCTGCAGTTACAGAGGAAAGTGCCAACAAAGTAAATACAGGAAATATAGGAGTGGATGGCACAAAGCTGAAGTATAGTGGATAACCTGTTCCATAAAAGGCTAGAATTGCAATTGAGAACGAAACTTTTGATGTTTTCACAAATCTAGTTATCAAGATATCTATTATTTTAGGGGGATTATAAGTGAGGAAACCTGGAGGAATTCTTTTTCTATTATCTCTGAAATCTTCCTGGTTATATTGCACAGAAAGAATGCTAAATAAAATGTTACCTAAGCAAATCAAGCCTTAATCAAGTGACTTTTCTAATTACTGAAAGTATCTGGTCGTGTGACTGTCCATTAGCATTCCTCATGATTTCTGTAAGCTTCTCTTTTATGTTAGGTCACCACGTATTGCACCCCACATGCTATTTTATGTACTTATACAAGGCATTATATGGCTCTGAGTTAAAAGTCTGGTCGTCCATATAAGTGGGTCTGTTTCTTGGTTTCTTACTTGTGGTCCTATTCATCTAACCTCTGTTCCCATAGAAAATTAGATGTCTAGGACCTGAAATGGTTTATAATACCCTTCTGTGTTAATTGGGTGATCAGTGATGACCTGAAAGCAAATTTTTAGCTCAGTGGGGCCCTCCTTCAAATATAAGCACTGTAAAATACATTTTGAGAAATTGTAATTCAAATACTTCCGTGCTAAGGCACAAATGCTCATCTCTTAGAGGTTATATGGGACGTAAATAGGAAGGTTTTGGCAGCAGGTGGGTTGCAGGCACGGCCTCAGGGGGAGGAGGCCAGTTGGTGACCTGTGTCAGATAAAGCCACTTCCAGCTGCCTTTGCAAGGAGCCCAGCATAGTGAGTCCAACAGCTGAGTTGATGGCATGTCTGCAAACAGTATTTCTGAAAAGGTAGAAAATTCTGAGGGGAGGGAACATGAAGAGAGCAAGGGAATGGAGAGTAAGAGAAAAGAACAAAGGGAATAACAAGGTCAGAGGACAGGAGATGTTCTGTGGCAGAGCAGGTACTTCACTGCAAAGCTTGAGGCCATCGATAAGCTCATGCCAGAGCAGATACAACTCTGAAGGAACTGTAGTGTATAGTCAATCCATGCTGGAGAGCAGGACCAGAGTGAGAAGGAAGGAGCAGAGGAGAGAACCTGCTGAGTACTGATCCTGATCTCCTACAGTGCTCCTCATCTCACTGAAGGGACTTGGCAGAACCTGCAGCAATAGCAAGGGAGAAGGACAGTGTTTGGAGTGAAACTGAGCCTGGGAAAGTGGAAGGAAATGTGCTTTAAAGTTTGTCTTTAAAACAAAACAGTTGTCTTTAGAACAAAAACCAGTAATTAAATATTTATGCTAATTGTCCATTAATTAAATCCTAGAGAGATTACACTGGCTTTGGGTAGGTAAATGAAATGCAATAAGTAAGACTTTAAGCTATGGGGTCTGTAGAGCTGTGGAGCCACTGATATCCCCTGTGCAGTGCCTGTTATTAGTATGAGAATTGGCTTTAGCTGTTCACCAGCAACATATACTTAACCATCCTCCTGTCCTGTTCTCTTTTCAGACACAGATGCCCCATTCTGCTTAGTGTCTTTTGAAGTCTCTTTTTGATCCAGAAAAAGAGTGCACCAAAGCAATAGAGAGCAGACATTTGCCGTGGTTTATTGTGTAATTACCGTCTGAAAGTGTGTAGCAAAGGTGAATGAATAATGAAGTCACATCAGATGAGCCCAAGACTCTCACATTTAATTTTCATTCCTTCCTTTCCCGCTCCACCCCCACAACAGTGCCACAATCTCTCCCTTGTTCTGTGTCCTTGCTCCACATGACAAACATCATTGGCAAGCCAGATGTGGCATCCTGCAGCCAGCTGCATGTGATGGTTGAGGTCATGGACTGGGACAGAAGCAGTGGCATTAGGCTGCCTGACAGCCCAGCATCACTGCCCTTTCCTAGCACAGCTCCAGCATGTGTTAGACACTGGTGAAACCTGACCGCATATATCACTTGCCCAGAGTTTTCTATAAATGGACTTGTGTGTATTGTAATAAATAAACTGCTACTGACCAGCTACAAGAAGTACGTCATTCCTGGGAGAGAATAAACTTCAGGAACCATGCAGTAGGCAATTCTAAGACCTGTGTTGACTTGAGCCCAAACAGATGTCCTGATTGAACCTGTGTAGGCAAAGGTCCAGCAGTTATGCTTTCCAGCTAGGATTCAAGAGCCTCCACTACGTCTACAAGGTAGCAGCTGAACTCTATCCTGAAGAGCTTGCCCTAGACATAAGGTTGAGACAGAAAAAGTTGTAGCAAGGGAAGTTACCCTTAAACCTTCTCACAAGATTCTTGATTTCTTCTCAGCTTCTTTATCTGCATATGCTACTGATTTGATTTCCCTGTTCAACTTCTCACATTTAGCACTCCTCCAGCAGCCAGGTGGAAGCTGTTTAATGCAAGCATTCAGTGTTGTGTTGTGTAGGTTTGAAGGAGGGGGAGATCTGACTTAAAGCCCCAAGAATGTCTTAGTCTTGTAAAGAATATGAGTCTCCTGAATATGAGGCCTCTAGAAAGTTTATGGATAAACTGAGACACATAGAGGTGCCTGTGTCAAAGTTGGGCAGTTTGTGTGTGGCTCTATTTATTTTCCCTAAGTAGAAGGAAAATAGCCCACTTATCATTAATGGGAAAATGCTACATGTACATTTACTTTGGCCTGGTTAAAAAGCTGTTCAAATTCATTCAGCTAAACAAATATTACTCTGTATGACAAATTTAAGCATATTTTAAAACCAAGTTATTGATTTAGCTTGCATCTGTAACCAATATAACTTGCTTGAAATCCATGTAAGAGTACCCACACAGGGATTTGTACTGGCTTTACATTTTAATATTAGTTAAACTGCCATAGCTTGTAGGTGTGGACCTCCCCTTAGTAGCCTCCAGCAGTAAAAGTGGTTTCTTTCGGTTTTTTGTTGTAGCCAACACTTAAAACCTGGCTTCATGCTGCTCACTCTATTCACACCGTTTCGTGCCTTTGCACAAGACCACAAGTTTACTGTCAGAGTGTACTGTTTCTTCTAAAAACTAATGCATTACACCTGATCAAACCTGTCTCAAGAGCTCACAGCCTATACACTTGTTTAAAGTCATGTCTTAAGACAGTCCGCAATAGCATGACCTCAAGACTTCCAAAATGTTGAACACTGCATGAGAGTACTAAGAAAAGCCATCTGCTCAAAGTAATTGTGTGTGGGTGGGTGTGTGTGGCAGCTGGGGTGATGGCAGGACTTGGAAGGGATTCTATGTTTTGTAGTTTAGTCCATAACAAACTCCTAACTCTGAGCATATGACTGCAGATGTTTCTGCTTTCCCCCTACATAGGAAGTGTGTGTCCCATAATAGAAACATTTCATGAAATAAAACATGACATGCCTCATACCCTCACTTGGTTCATAGGGATATTACGGTTGTATCTAGTGCCTAAATGAAGGGGGTCCCTTAGACAAAGCTGTTGGCTTTAAGGGAGTGCTAAGGTTTATATCAATCCTATTCCTGCTGTCACAGCCTTCATCCATTCTAGACTTATTGCCCTGACAGTCCTTCCCAGCATGTGGAGGGTTACTTGCAGTGAAGATTGTAATTTCGAGTGGCCTGATAAAGAAATGAAAATGGGTGGTTGTGGAGGATTGTGTGCCTCCTGTGCTCTTAATACCCTCTGTTAACCACAGTAAATCCAATAGGATTTATAATTGCATTATAAAGCAAAAATTATTTTTTATCTTCATTACTCTGTGCAATCATTCCCTGACACACTGAGTGAGCTCTGGTTTTCTTATCCAGCTTTAATGAGTCCTCCTGAAACAGCCAGATGGCAATAAGATGTCTCATAGTTATACTGAGAAGCAGCTGAGGGCAGTGGTTTTCTAGATTATCTTGACTGGGAAGTCCAACTGCATATTTGAAAATCAATTTTTAATAAGAGCCACATATTTCAAACATTTTTAATTCTTTGCATGTAGAAAAACTCTGTTATTTTATTTTTTTATTTTTATTTTTGTGCTTTTCTTGCACTGAACCATTGACAGAATGTGATTTATTTAATTTATGTAGATGACATTTATGGCTGTATTTTACTCATCCAGCTCTGCAAGTTCTGATGTGGTTGGATACCATTGTGGCATGATATAGACAAGTTATTTATTGTCTTAGTAGAACAGGAGTGCTTAATTGTACAATTGATGTAATAGTTGTGGTTGTTGGAGTCTGCAGTCAAGAGATGTGACAGCAGGTTTTGGCTCAGACCCAGCCAGCCAGTTCTTCATCTAGTGGAAATATTTTGTTCTTCTTTTAGAAGCATTATTAGAATAATACTCTGATGTTTAGGAGTCAGGTTGTTTGGAGGGTAGCACTGTAATGTCAGGACCTAGGTATCTGCTACTTAAATAGTTGACATATAATTGAAAAAAAAAAAGATTGATTCTGTAATTTTACACTGGTTATTATTTATTAATTACTATATGGTTGTGTTTATTCTGTTGTGAAGAGGAGACAAAGATTATACTCTCCTATGCTGTATTATCAAGGATGGTAATACTAACAAAACTGAAAAGTCAAATCAAACCTTTCCACTCCTACATTTCATGCTCAACAATTTTCAAGGGACAGACAGAAAAATGCAATAGCTTTTCTCCATTTTATTTATTAAAAAGCTGACTAAAAATTATGTTGTTTTTCTCCTCTTGGAAAAAAAACACTATGTCAGATGAAGCTGGAAGAGCTAGATAGCTGGCTCTGTGAAAAATTACACCAATAATTTAAGCACTTGGATAAGGATTTTGGGGTGGTCAAAAAGGACAAGCACGCCCAAGGTGTGATTCTAGAAAAAAATAGGTGCCAAAGTACAAAGTGGTGACCGTGAAAAGTGCTGCTCAGCTGCTGGCTAATTATCTAACCAAGCAAATGCTCTGCTTACCTTTTTTTTTTTTCTTCTTTTCTTTTTTTTTCTTCACTTTAAATGCATAAACAGGCTTGGAAAGAAAGATTGAACCTAGGGTAACCATGGTTCATGTGGCCTGACCAGAAGGTTAGAGAGAGCCACATACTTCCCTGTATCCTCTGGTGCACTTCAGACAACTTTAGGTTTTGTGTGATAGCCCAGCTCTTGCAGGAAGGGTTGAAGTTGCCCAGCCTAGCCCCAGAGATAACTGCCAGGATGCCTTCTGCTACAATGCCAAGCATGGGTCCAAAGCCAAGGATCACTGTGTACCCACCTCCCCCTCTCTCTTAGGTGAGTGCTCTGACTGCTTATTGTTGTGTGAAAGGATGTTCCCCCTTGATTCATAGCAAGTAGGAGCTCTGTGTGATTCCTGGAAAAACAGTGTTCCTTCAAGAGGGGATTCTGCACCACCAAATTAAGAGGAAAGTGCTTTCTTCTGCCTAGGAAGAAGGGGCAGGATTTAATGCTTGCACCTCTGTGCTCTGTTTTTTTGTCAGCTGACTTGGCCTGCAGCAGTGTACGTTCACTGGTGTGTAGAAACTCACTGTTCAGTGAGCTATGTGTAAGTCCTACAGGGTCTTTCAGCTTCAGGAAAAAGTGTGTCATGCCTAAATCCATTGTTGGATGGGACCAGAAAGAACTTTGCTGTAGGAACTTATTTAAAAATAATAGTATAGAATCATAGAATTGTTTAGGTTGGAACAGATACCTTTTGGATCATCAGATCCAACTATTAACCCAGCACTGCCAAGTCCACCACTAAACTATGTCCCTAAGTGCCACATCTACATGCTTTTTTAAATACCTCCAGGGATGGTGACTCAATCATTTACCTGAGCAGTCTGTTCCAGTGCTTGACCATCCTTTCAGTAAACATATTTTTCCTAATGTCCAATCTGAATTCCTCTCCTGATAGAACTTGATGCTATTCCCTCACATTCTGTCGCTTGTTACAAGGGAGAAGAGGCTGACCCCCACCTCACTACAATATCCCTTCAGGTAGTTGTAGAGAGTGGTAAGGTTTCCCCTCAGTCTCCCTTTTTTGCAGACTAAATTACCCCAGCTACTTCTTGTAAGACTTTCCTGTTGGCTGAATGGTGTATTTTGAAGGTCTTCCATGCAAAACACTTCTGCATGCTTAGAGCAGCCTCAACACCACAGGACTCTGAAACTGAGTCTGTAGATAACTATTCAATGCAGGGCACTTTTCCAGGTGCTGAGATGCAGTGTACTGTGCTGCTAGAGTGTTCTTGGCCAGTCAGTGATGTCCTAAGTGGACCTGAGGTGCAGGTGAGAGTCACCACAGACCAGAAAAGAGCACCTGGCAGCCTGGGCACGGTAAGCTCAGTAGTGCAGACCTACCCTGAATGAGCAGCAGTTTCTCCTGTTTCTGGGACATGGGAGTCAGGATACATTGGCCCTGCCTTTTGCTAAAGAAAAAGAACTCTGGGTGTGAGTTGGTGGCTGAGATGGCACCAGCAGGGGCAGTAAAGTTGCCATAGCCTGATGTCACTTGGTTGGCTGGACCACAGTGATGTTTGCAGGGCTGCAAGCTGACAGAGCCCTAGCTCAGAACACTCAGTGCTCCTTGTAACATAGGCCTCTGGGAGGGATCAGGGTGGGTTGGTGAAAAGGATGAAGGATGCCAGTCCTACCAGGACTGACCTTATAGTACAAGGTCCGAGATACGATGGGTTTGAAAAGTTTGGTATTTATGGGTGAATTAAAGAAGGTATTTAATTCATTAGTGCTTTGCCTTGCCAACATTAAAAAGTTAATGTTATGGGCAATGACTTCTGAAACCGAATTTCCCAAATTCCTGTAGTGTTTCACTTCAGGGACTCTTTTAGTTTTACTCTTGGCTTTTTTTCCTAGAGAAGTTGTTCGATGTACATTGTTATTCTTTGTCACATTTCAAACAGTTGTTATAGTCAGGCACTACTGGGGCTTAGTCACAAATGAAATACTGATATTTTTTTCTATTTTTTAAAATAGAAAATGTTACTCTTGTAACAGTATTCTGTGCATCTTCAGGTAAATGGATATTTGATATTTAAATGCATAGATGTATAGTAAAATTTAGAAGTTTCTGTGTACATTCAGATTTCAGTGACTGTTCAGCTACTGTGGGAAGATTTATTTAAAAATCTGCAGAGGCTTTGAAAAATTGCCTCCTATTTTAATGTTTGCTATGAACTTCATTAAACACTTATGCAGTTTGTGCCAATTAAGACCATTAACATTACCATGAACCAGTAACCTTAGGGGGAAAAAAATGGTTATGCTTAAAAACATAAAAGCAGAGTTATTAACAAAAAGTGACTTATCAAGTGTAAATAAGAATGACCTGAACAAAATGTGCGTCATTGTACGTGCATGCCCTCATTTACCATCTGGTTTCTGTTTTATGACCTCAACTATGGATTTATTTTGTGCAAGTGGACAAACAGTCGGACAACACTTAGAAACACAAGTTGAAATGTAGGAAAAGCTTACAGCAATCTTTCACATGCTCTGTATTGTGTGAGGGAGAAACATTTAACAGAAAAGATGAGTTGAACTGTAAACATTGCGTCCTGATTAGTCTCCCATATAGCCATATAATAAAGATTTCTTTTACTTTCCTCAGATTTTCATTGAAGTCCAATTAAGAATGCAACCAGCAAAGTAAAGTGAAAAATCTGGGCATCTGAAGAAGTATCCTTGTACTTGGTGAAAATGTCTCTTATTTTTTGACAACAACTAAAGGACAATGGGGTCCAACACACTTGGGAAGGCTGCAACATTAGATGAGCTTTTGAACACTTGTATTGAAATGTTTGGTATGCTTTTTCAATATTTTATTTTCTTGTTCTTGAAATTAATCTTCTAAATCCTGCTGTTCTCTGATTTAGCTGGTCTTTCTCTTGGCAAACAACATTTCTCTTTCATAAAATTTTCCATGTTTCAATTTGTCCCAGAATCATGCAAGCCAGAATTTTAATCACATGCATACTGTATTGAATTTTCATAATGAGATAATGTGCAATGGTGGGTATGGTGGTTTTTAAAATGCCGGCCTTCACCAAAAAAAAGGTTTAGTTGAATTATTCAGGGAGTTATTTCTGGCATTGATCTTTGCCTTGAGTAGTTACACAGCTGTGTTTCTGACCAGTCATTTTTTAAAAAGATTTTCCAAATCATCATGCAATAGTTGGCAAGAGAATGACTTAAGGCTCATGTAATCTTTTTACCCTTATTAAAATGTGATGTACCAGGTCTGAGGGAAAGAAGTTATGAAAAAGACCTTGATCTATAACACCATTAATCATTACATATGTCACATTGCAGTCAGATGAATTCATATATCCATTTCTGTAGACCACCATCCAACTTGTTGTTCTAGAACTTAATGAAAGTATTAGCAGAGCCCATACACTTGTCTGCTGGAAACAGTATCTCTTCTTGCATACACACTCTCTTGACAAGTGTGGTCCATGTCTGATTCCTATTTCATACATCATATTATCTACTGTCTTCTAGTGACAGACAGGGAACAATCTAATATTGCCAGTGTTGGGCAAGACTGATGGCCATTCAGACTGAAAGGGTATAACCCTTTGTGTAGTTACACTGTCTACAGTGCAAAGACAGAAGGGTATCTGTAAGACAACTGGAGAAGGGACCCTGGGCACAGATGTGAGGTACTCTGATATTAAATTGAAGCAGAACAATTTTTTAACAATTTCATTGTTAAATTGTCATATTCCTTTTACTGCAACTTTATGGCTTTAAGTGGTTGTATATAAATCATCTCCCCACCCTTTTAGTGGGCTAATTTTGAATTTGTTCTTTGGGATACTGGCAGTGCCTTTATATAACATCTAGCATAGTACTGTCCATGCCCTATTTTTTTAGCTATAAACAGTTATCTACAATCATTTGGATTTTTTTCCCTCCACTTAAATAACTGTGACTGCATTCTAGCAATAGTTATAGTTAAAGGAGCATTTTTGTGCTTTGCTTTTGTTTCTTACCTGGGGTCGATGAGCCAACCTTTCCATTTTTGATCCTTTCTATCTGATTCTGCTTTCAGCATAAAAGCACCTCTCCTTTATAATGTGGTTAACTCATTGTTCCTCTTTTGCAGATGACAAAGGAAATCAGTGTTCCAGCCATTTGCCAAGAACCTTTCTTTTAATGCATCGCTGGTATCTGCCTTCGACAGAGCTGGCTGGCAAGCTTCTGTCCACATATCCTTTCACTAAGTGATGCAAATCCACACCATAGCGTCAAAAGTAGATTGTTTCTGTCACTACATGTAAAAATATGTCAATTAATTAGTGACAAACAAGGTCTAGAGGTGAGGGTTTTTTCAGCCTAAAAGATGGAAGTTTGTGAGCATCTTTATGCTACTGCTTGTAGACTTTTTTCATATGTACAAGAATACTGACACATACTTCACATCAACTTTGAATAACTGCCGATATGTGGCCAAGATAACTTTTTAAAAATGTCACAGCAGGCTGGGACAGCTACTATGAACTTTGAGAGGTAACTAAGCATCTGCATGTAATTTATACTTCTTAAATCATAAGTATTATCATATTTGGTTAGCCAGAGATGGCAAAAAAACTTTCAGCAGAATATGAGGAAGAGTAAAATAGAAGCATTTTTGCTAGGGTGAAAAAAAGGTGGCAGCCAGGAACATTTTAAGATTGACCCTTAAGATGCTGTGAAAATGAATGAAATATGGAAGCTTACTGTGGTTACCTCTAGAAGAAAAATTTGAAGCTGTTTTTCATTCAGCAGGTTTAGTGTCTGTGTCCAGTGAATAAAAAGAGCGTTACTGAATCAAGGCACACAAAGCTTTCTTTAACTAGCATACATATAGAGATGCCAGTGGGGAGAACTGCAATGAATTCAGATTGAAAATCTGCTACTTCATGAGGTAAATGCACTTCTGGTCCTCTCGTATTTTGGTTTTATGCTTCTGGTAATACTACTAATGTAGCTTGTTTTGTTTTGTGGGTTTTTAACTTGATCTCCAGTCTACAGTGAAGAGTGAATTTATTTGTGTTGTAAATAATTAAGTTGAGCCATGCAGCTATTAAGACACTTCACAGCCTTGAGCTAAAAAGCTGACTGAAAGCTTGTGCTGTAATTTACCTGGCGCATGACTGTGACATCTCTTAGAGGGAGACTGGTTCAGTGCCACACAGAGAAGAGACACCTCTTGCTTCCAGACGTAACCTAGTGTGGGAAAGGAAGATTGTCTCTAGGCTGTTTGCTTCATTTTATGCAATCTCTACGTATTTTATGATGACAGGTGTGTGTTAGTGATGCCAGATTTGTTACAGGTTGAGTGTGTTCTGAATCTTGCACCGACTGCTTTGACCTTTTTATATGGGAAAGATTTCATGTGTCAGGCTGTCTTGGTGTAGGAACATACAAAAGAGCAAGCATGACTTTTTAAGTTAACATGATATAATCTGCTTCTCTCAAATAAGTGTTTATTCCTCCTTCTTCTGGACTAAGTTATATCACTGAGAAAAAAAGTGAGAAGGGGTTAAGGAAAACTGTATTGATAAAGCCTTTTCCATACCTCCTTAAGCAGCAGAGGCTTACATGGTTTACGTGTCAGCTTACAGGAATTACATTTGGTTTACATGCCTATTGTGGTAGATCTGTCACTTGAATTCACATTTTCATTGAAAGAAACTTTTCTGAGCAAACAAACTGTCTCACTTGAACAAGGGCTAAATGCAAGTATCATTCAGGTGTTCTGGCAGCCTGAGTTAGGACACTTCGTGTGCCTTTTGTGCATGTCACCTGAGACATCATTTGAATTCTGCATTTCAATAGAACGCTGCTTTGGTGTCCTGTGGTGAGTTAAGCAGATGAAATTATAAGATAAAGTGGTTTTTGCCACTTCAGCGTCACAGATAATTACAGAAGCAACAAGATGAAGTAATCCACATTCTCTGCCAAAAGACCAGTCAGCCTAAAATAAGTCCTATGAAATAAAATATATGCACATGTATGGAGCCACTGAATGTTACGCCTGGGTCCTTGGGCATCTCTTCACTGCTGTCTGTGGATTTCAGATACTGGATTTTGGAATTTCCTGCGGAGTTTAACTTGGATCTCGGGCTCATTCGTTTGACTGAAGAGTTTCGAGAAGTAGCCAGCCAACTTGGATATGAGGATCACATCCATCTTATTGATATTTCCAGCATGTAAGGATGTCATGAGCTGCAACATCTTTGTAACAGCAAAATTCTAGTTCAGTGCAAAATATAAAAATATTAAGGGCCATCTTGATCTTGAGAGAGTGAAAAAAGCAGTTGCAAAACACTTTGTCTTCAAATCTGAAGCTACTAAAAATTTGAAATTCTATTTATAGTTTCACAGTAGAGAGAAGATTCTTATCTGTATGTAGTTTTTTCATATGAGCAGGAAATTATTTTTCTGAGAAAGTTAGTGCCAATTAAGTGATTAATATTACTTTTTCTTCAGTAAGTTTTCATGTAGAAAAACAGGCAATGCAGTGACTGATATCCTGTGCACATCATAGATTTTCTTAAAGAATTTTTGCTCACTTATCAATAAAATGTTAATTTTTGGTAAGAGCTTTCTGTGTACTTTTCTATAATTTAACTGGATAAAAATTAGCATTCATATTTGTAGTTGGATTGCATCCAAACAACTGCAATTTCCCTTGACAAGCTGAAATTAAAGTTACCTTTTAAACATCACCAGACAGGCTTTTGTACTGACCCTGATATGTTAGATTTTCTTTTAAAATATGACATATGTATATTTTTCCTTAAAAATGTCATGGTTACCTGGAAGGACAGGACTACTAACGTCACTGAAGGTTACAAGACTTCTTTCAAGAATAGAACCAGTGAAATCACATGAATATTGCCTTTTGAATCTTCATTTTAATATATTAACCCACTTCACATTAAAATATGAACCATTTTAAAGTATAACATCTTTCTGCTCTCTGAAGTGCTTTTACTGCATATGGGTGGGAATTATTCCATTACTTGCAAGGAAATGATTTGCCTTTTCCTACCCACTGCTTACTGTTTTGTGAACTGTTTGGCTGTTTCTGTTGTTCCATTATTTCAGGGACTTGTGGTCTTACAGAGCAAAAATTAATCCTCAATATTATTCAAGTATATTTTTATTCTGTTTCAGAATTTAGTGTGAACTGTTCTTATATTTCCCAAGCATCCTTAGTTATGGCTGCCCATACCATGGGGAATAATTCGTTGTCTTGTAGTGACAGAAACGTGCTATCATTTATCATTTGGAGTAGTGCCCCTGGGTCTCTTCTGTTGTGCTCCTGAGCAGGTCTTACTTGAGGTGTTTGTTGTGTTGGATGTCACAGACCAGAAAACTCACGGTCTGTCTACTGGTAGTTTTACATGAATATGTTGCAGCTGTGGGCTACACTCACATATACCCAAACAGAACTGAGACCTATACCTATTCTGTTGCAGTCCTTCCTATGACTGGATGAGAAGAGTGACACAGAGGAAGAGGATTTCCAAGAAAGGAAAAGCCTGCCTGCTGTTTGACCATTTGGAGCCCATTGAGCTAGCTGAACATCTTACTTTTCTGGAGCATAAATCTTTTAGGAGAATTTCTGTAAGAAACTTTGTCACTTACAATTAGGAGCCTGTCTTTAAAAAGTGTTCACATGCTTTAACATTTATGACTTTTTTTTCTCAAGATTTCAGTATAAATATTTATAATCCCACAAGTGCTGGCTGCACCAGCACTTCCTTGACATTTTCCAAAACTGGTGCCTTTAGTGACAGAAGTTAATTTTATGGAGAAATTCTGTGCAAAAAGTACTGATAAAAGTTACTCTAGCCATGTGTCACAGCAATTGATTAAACTAATAGCATTGCCAAAAATCTTCAGGTGTTTTCTTTTTCCCTCTGAAGAAAATAAGTACTTTTCAGTAAACGTCAGTCTTTGCAAAGAGTATTTTAAAAGACTGAAATATACATTGTCCTTCTGTAGTCTCTGTTCTCTTCTAGCCACTTCTTCAGAAACTGTCCTTTCATCCGCCAACTTCAGGTTGGAAGGGATCTCAGGAGCCCTCTAGGCCAGCCCCCTGCCCACAGCAGGGTCAGCTCTGAAATGGATCATGTTCCTCAGAGACTTAGGCAGTTGGGTCTTGGAACCCTGCAA
The DNA here is from genome assembly GCA_013399695.1 of Formicarius rufipectus. Classification (NCBI taxonomy): domain Eukaryota; kingdom Metazoa; phylum Chordata; class Aves; order Passeriformes; family Formicariidae; genus Formicarius; species Formicarius rufipectus. Next base: position 901,772 of record VXAU01000065.1, on the reverse strand, counting down.
GAACAGAGACTGCACAACTTCTCTTTCCTCCTTCTCCCATAAAGGCACTGAGGGAAGTTCAGGTACAGTTGCTTCTTTTCAGAGGATTGCACATGGACAAGAGGCAAAAATGGATTAAAAGAAAAGTAGAAGCTATAGCAAAACAAACGGAGTAAGTGAAATGCACAAAAAAAGGAGCTGATTTCTGCTGTCAAATATCCATATGGAAGGGGAACTTGATGCCACAGTAGCTGGTGGCAAATGTAAGCAGTAAGTTCTCAACATGACAAATGAGAATTTTGACAACATTTAGGAGCATGAGAAAAATCAAACTCCAAAATTGAGAAAAATATATGAGGTTTTTTGTTTGTTTGTTTCAAGAGAGGAAGGAAAAAGAGATCAATGAGGAGCTGAGACCAGTCTAAATAGAATCACTTTTGACGTAGTTTAATAATGTTCAAAGGTTAATTGCTCTAGACTTTAAATCATGGGAAAACACCCTACCGTGATCTGTGCAATGCTAACCTCAAAGAAGGAGGGAGGGACAAGAAAAAAAGGCCTGGATTTCTAAGTAGACTTAAGACATGTTTTAATTCCTTTGGGAATTCCAGAAAAAAAACCTCAAACCTGCAACAATATTTTTTTCCTTGATGTTTCTGGTTTGTCTGTTAATTCTTCAGCTGCAATTTTGCTATCTCAGAAGTTTCTCTGCAACTAATAGGAGTTAATTTACCTTGTATGATTTGTTCTCTCAAAGATATGCAATTGTAGCATGTGATTAGTCTGAATCTTGTCTTTGGTTTTACATATTTAAAGCAATAGAGGGAGAAGGAAGAGCAGAATTAACTACAACAAAAAACATTTAAAATTATCTGAGCACTGAAATACTGTTTGTCAGCAGCTGTGAGAGAAACACTGGCTGTGTTAGAATATGCCCTTGTATGTCCTCTAAGTGGCTGGTTTAGATAAGCTAAGACCAAGAATCCCATCTTGCCTGGCATTGCCATCAAATACCTACACAAGCTGAAGTTACATCAGAAGCTACTGAAAATCTCTCTTTAAGGGACAGCTGAAAAATGTTTTCCAATTAGGGAAATTTAATTCTTGAGAGCCTATAGAGTATAATGCCCTGAGGATGTCAAATAAAACTACACAGAATAAAATGTTGTGTTGAGTAAATTATGGGAAAGATGGAAGTAGTCATCATGCTCATCACGCAGGGTTCTGAATTTTGTGGCACAAAACAAGTTGCAAGTTGGCATTTAAGTAAAAAAACAAACCAAACAAAAACAAACAGCTTTTAAGAGCAAGTTGTTGTGCAGTGGGAACTGCTGACCCTGAGTCATGGCCATTTTCTAAACAAGAGGAGCTTTAAAAAAAAAAAGATCAGTTTCAAGTTGATTCTTCAATTGTCCACCATTTTACTGAAAATGCCTTTTCTCTGATAGTTCACAGACTACCAAAGCTATGTGATCCATGGCTGCTTGGAGAACAATCCTACTTTGGAGAGATCTATTGCTTTATTTAATGGTATCTCCAAATGGGTCCAGCTCATGGTTCTCAGTAAACCGACACCCCAGCAAAGAGGAGAAGTAATCACAAAGTTTATCAATGTTGCACAGGTAAGTCTTGTATGTGAGTCTTTTTCTTCCACTATAGAGCAGTATTATAGATAGATATTACAGTAAACAAATTAGCTGATGTTCTTTGTGTGGTCTCCTCAGTGAGCAGCCTGTTCAACCTCACTGAAAGTTATTTATTCAGGTGTTGCGTGTCTGCATTTTTTAACTAGCAGATACAGCTATACAAAAATTTTTCTTTGTTGTATTCTAATTGGCAAGTGTGACTATTGCATTTTTCTTATTGAACTCAGCTAATTAAAAACCAGAATGCACAACCATTCTGTTGTGTCCATTACTCAGTGATTTCTGCTTTAGCCATGATACGTTGCCTCCTTTAACATGTTGTGACACCGAGTATCTGATGCATGTATTTCCTTAACTTCTAAATATGTATAATATATCTCTCCTGCAGAAGCTCCTTCACCTCCAGAACTTCAACACACTGATGGCAGTTGTGGGAGGTCTAAGCCACAGCTCCATTTCTCGCCTCAAAGAAACTCATTCTCATTTGTCTTCAGAAGTCACAAAGGTATGGTGGCCTCCAGAATACAGACACATTGAACCTAACATCACCTCTCTGAGGTCTGACAGGTTCTGCGTTGCAGGTGTCTCAGCAGCACAATACTTGGATCATGGCAAGGCATCCCGAAAGGCATTTTGGGTGCATTCCTCTCAGTGAAGCAGGATAAGCTCACAGAGATCCTCTGGCTGATTGCCTGTGCCAGAGAGGAAATTAACAGTTGACACCCTGACATGAGTTGTGCTCGTTTAAAACAGGTTAAGGAAATGCTATGAATGATCTCACAGAGACTTGCTTCTCTGGCTATTTATAGGACTGGAACGAAATGACAGAGCTGGTCTCTTCCAATGGAAACTACTGCAACTACCGCAAGGCTTTTGCTGACTGTGTTGGCTTCAAAATTCCCATTTTAGGAGTCCATTTGAAAGACTTGATTGCTGTCCATGTCATTTTCCCTGATTGGATAGATGAAAACAAAGTTAACATAGTGAAAATGCAGCAGCTTTCCATCACCTTGAGCGAACTTGTTTCCCTGCAAACTGCATCTCATCATTTAGAGCCTAATATGGATTTAATTAACCTGCTAACTGTAAGTATTGAGCACATTTCCATTCACTGCTGTTATTTGGATACTGAGTGTCAGTAGAAATATTCATATATATATATATATATAAAGATATGTGCATATTTTTATCCCAGTCTTGAAAAAGAAAAGGGAGAGAATACAAAACAGAATCAAATTCACATCAGGTATTAATAAAGTCAAAGAGAGTTATTGTAGTATGTGATGCCTGGCAGCAGCAAAAAGATTGTTATAAATTAATTATTTTAAGAATGACAGAAAGAGGGCTAGATTTATGTTCAGAGAAGCAAAAATTAAGTTCTGACTACTTAGAATTGAGGTTTATGTCTCCTGTGCAAAGGTGGGTAGCAGGTTGACATGACCACACAAGTGAAATTCCGACTTGAGCATCACTCTGTTCTTGCTCCCCTGTGCTTTCGTGTGATGCAGTACCTTTCCTATCTAGTAAATAAAAATGTTCTTGAATACTTTAAGCAGCCACTACAACCCCTGCTCCTTTCTCCTCTCCTTCTCCCTTATTAGTTGACTACTTTTGAGGCGATTTGAAACTTGCACACAGAAGTTACAGATAAGGATTTGAATGTCCCATTCCAAACCAAAGGAAAGTGAGATTTCAAAAAGACTGTGTAAAACACTTTTTTTTTTTTAAGCAAAAAGTGTTATTTTGAGAAATATTATACTTTATTTCAAAACATACTGAAGTATGGAGCCTGAACCATCAGACCAAGTCCTGTTCCTATTGAAATGTAGATATTTTAGCACTGGTATCATCAACTGCAACAGTGTTTGACCCAGCACCACAGTTTGTCCAGGTCAGGGTCAAAACCCAGGATCACGGAATTAAAAATAGAATGTGTGAAACTTGAAGAAAAAGTCATACAATTTGTTATAAAAGAGTTGATCTTGCAAGCAAATAAAAGTCACCCGCTAGCCTGAGGGTAGCCCAAAACATGTCATATTAGATAAAGGAGTCTCCTAGTATGTAACCAGTTCATGCTGGTTTGGGTCTTGTCACTTAATTTTGTCTTTCCCATTTCTAATCCATATGAGAGAACTTCTTTTCTTTCTTTAAATCAATGTAATTCTTTTAAGAATAAGCTTAGAATCAAACAAAACCTGCATGTAAATAGAAAAAATGAGAAAATGTTTCCAATGTTCCTTCTGGTGTATGGCATGAACTTCTTGAGACCATGTTTTTCTCCTTGAGATGACAGAGGAAACTCTAGGTCAAAACTCGGGGAAGGAATTTGACGATCTCTGAATAGCTGTGCTCAGAACTGTCAATGTCTCAGTGTTGTTCCCCACTTCCTGAGGAGGTGGGAACCTAATTCCTGTTTTAGCTCGGTCATGTCACAGGCTGAAGGTGACTCTTATTATATAACTCATTACAGGTAAATGCCTTTACTGAAGTCCCACTGGGAGGTCCCTTGGATTTTTTCCTTCCATGCCTTACTTTAAAATGCTTAAAAATGTGCATGTCTATAAAGTAAGCAGAGATTACAGTTTGTGATGGACTTATGCTGGGACTGACCAGGTACAGAGCTTTATGCTATGGAAGCTGACAAATACGAGCCTGAGCTTGGAGCTGCCAAGGTGGTGTGGATATGTCCATGGCTTCATTGTAATGATAGGGAAAGTTTGGGGCAATAGGAAAAAACCATCTCCAATTCCACCTTTTGTGGAACCATTTGGGACCACATCCTAATCCTGGTTAGTGGGATGGGGAAGAAAAGAGACCATGTGTACTGCAACATTTCTTTAACTTAAATTTTGTACTATAAAGGCACGTATTTATTGTCTTTTTTGGTTTTGTAGGGATTGATAGTTGCTTTCTCATGACACTCTTCCTCTTCCTGGTTGTTTCTTACAAACTTGGCTGTGAATTGGGGGAAGTGGAACATCTGGCTTTAGGGAACTGAGCAATAAAAGAGTGAGTCCAGAAGGGCAGAAATTAGACAATGTGAAGTGAGAGATGGAAGCTGAACTGCTGCTGCCACTTTCATTAGCTGTTCTCTCTTTTTGGTGACAGCTGCTTTCCAAAAGGAGCAAAAAGTTTCAAATTTTTCTAAGACCTTGCAGGTTCATGTCTATTATTGCATCAGACTGAGTTCATATAGTACCTGGTTTTCTGTTTTTTAAAAACACATTTTTTGGTTTGTTTGTTTTCAGCAAAATGACAACTATTTTATTTGTATTTTCGTATTTAATTCAGTGTATTTCATTTACCAGGAGAAGTAATTATGTACAGGATTGGTACTTTCGCACTTATGATGCTCTGATGTATTCATCCATAAGATAACTCTGCTGTCTTTGTTTCAGTCAAGCCAATCTGACTGTAATAAATGAAGTTGCATGCTGCAATGGTGATTCTAGACCTGATCACTGGTTAGAATTAACTTGTGCTGCTTTTTATCTGTTAGCACAATTCTATGGTGGTACTTTTATGTAATGATGGGGACAGCCATGGATATCCAAAATAGACACCTGTAGGTGTCCTAAAACCTTTATATGGTAATTCTGTCCTCATATTAGTCACTGGAAGTGTTTTTGTAGATCAAGTGCACTTGATAGTGTGGGACTTTTGATTTAAGGTTGTGACTTTTAGAAAGGAAAAAAAATCAAATTTTTATTAAAAATTCCTGGACCAGAATTTTAGTAGATATCATAATATGAATATTGTCTCTCTTTTTTTTTTTTTCCCCCTAGTACAAAGGTTTTGTCCTCATCTGTGCATATGAATACAACACTTCTTTTTTTTTTTTCTCCAATAGTGCTCTCTTAAACAGTAATAATGGAACTACATAACAGATTAAATGTTTCTGTCCATCTTCTTGCTGAAAAGAAAGTTTTAGATTATAGGATGGAATCAGAGAAAGAGGAGAAGAAAAGAGTTGCAACCCAAAACTGACAAGAACTGAGAGCTAAAAATAGTTGATCTTGCAATGTGCAAATGGTCTTTTGGCAGATTTAGTCTCCCTTGCTACCAAAGCCGTTTTCAGAGTGCTTTTCATTTGCATGTGCATAGGCTGACCCAACTATTTGGTCACTTCTGCTGTTTTTCCATTAAGCAGCTTCTATCTGGGCAAGTTTTTATTAGGTGTCTTGTCCTGATAAGCAATGTGTAAATCTCTTGCCTGGCCTCCTTCCCTTCCAGTGTTGCCTTCTACACTAGAAGTGCTAACAGCATGGCCTGTGCTTGCTTGACAAGTAAACCACTGGGTGCTGGTTTGCTAGTCTAACAACTTGCACAAAAAGATAAAATGGATATTTCATGGGTATATGGAAATACGCCCTGGTTTTCCCCTTCCTCAGTGGTGGAGTCCCATTAGCTGTGGGGGAGCTGATACTTTTCAAGGGGTTTGGAAATGGTGATGTTTTGGGAAAATCTGTGTAGAGCTATGAAGTGAGAGCTTGGTTTAAAAACTGGAGCAAAAAATTGATAGTAAACTTGCAGCCACCTGGTCAAGGGGCTTTCAGACATTTTTCAGGTGCTATTGTGTGTATAGACCTAAAGGGTGAATGGGGATCAATAGGTGTCTGTCTTCAGTTGTAGGTGCTGAATGACCAACAGTTTAGAAAGTTGGTCTTCTCTGGTCTTAAATGTCTGCACATAAACTTGGAGGCCTGCTTCCTCCCATCCCCAACCCTTTCCATCTCACTCTGTGTTGTTGTCAGCATAAAAATATCCGCTTCTATCTCACAGGATTTTAGCTTTGAACAAGTGGCTGAAAGAAACCAATATGTTGCATGGAAGTTAACATGGCAAGAGTAAGGAAAAGGTTTGCTGTGTGAACAGCAGTGACACATATGCCAGGTTTAACAGCATAGGAGACTGGAAAAGCTGAGGGGAAAGAATGTCTTCTTTTGTAAATGAGTCTGAGTCACAAGGACAAGCAAAGTAAATGTGTCACAACTCAGTTGCCAGTGAGCCAGAGTATGTTACATGAAGATGGACTCACTTCTTAGTGCATGCTTGCTCTTGGTCTCTGTGGTTATTCTTTTCCAGCCTTAATGGCCACACTTGCTCTATCTCCATGGACTTAGTTCCCAGTTCTATACTACTTCCTCGAATCCAAAGTGAGCAGCTAAGAATTAGCAAAAGAGAACCTAGGCATGAGCTTGGCAGTAGAGCAGAGAGGAATAACAGCCCCCATGAAATTTTTGTCATTAGAAAACTTGTATTTGGTAAGGATGCTTAAGGGATTTCTTACCTGCTGTGCAGTATTTCCACATTGTTTTTATTTCACAATGTGAATAAAAGCTTGTGGGTAAATGTTTCATTACTTCCTGTGGATTAGAAATGGATCTTAGTCTCTCAACTAGACCACAAAGTATTTTTACTAACTGTGTTAGAACTTACTTGGTGCCACCATTTTCCCTCCACTATTTTTAGGTCTCAACATCTATTTATCTAACCTGTTCTGAGACTATATGCAAATGACTGGAAAGTCCCAGTCATTTGTACAGTCTAGTGAAAAAAAAGAGAAATACCTAAACAATCAAATTGAAAGTCACCCTCCCTATCTTGTGTTCAGTAAGTCATGCGTTTGTGATCACTCCCCTACCCTTCTCAATACCCCTTCAAATTGTTTGGAAAAAAAATAGGAGAGCAATGTAAATCAAACTAGAATGAAAACTGCCACTCACTGTAAGGGTTGTCCTAGGAAAATTCTTATTGCTGTTTATCTCTCAGAGCAAAACTGTAAATAAAATATAAAATGACCACTTATATAACTGCATTGTCATCATGCTTGTAATTTTTTTGCTAGTGCATGAAACTTCTGAACTAGACAACACTTCATCCACCCTGTGCTTACATATTGTGCCTAATGACGTTATAACTACTGCTTATGATAAGGTTACTTAATTCAGGGAGGGGAGATACAAGCTTGCTCAGTAAATACTGATGCATTTCCACTCCCAAATCCACACCCTATTCATCTGGCCTGCTGAGAAAACTGTGCTCTTTCATAGGAACAGGACACCACCTTCTGAACTAGCAAGTCTTCCCTCAGTCCCAGCCTGACCTGATAATATCATGAGCTCTGAGTTCTGTTTTTTCTATACCACCAAGGAACCTAAGGATTAGCTAAGTACATGCATAATATTTGTTACAACAATTACTGGTTCTACATTATCTTTAGGACAGGCCCTTATATAACCCTGTGACAGCAGCATGTCAGATGGGTAAAGGAACCTGCAAGACGCATAGCCTTTCACTGTGCCCATAATCAAATTACAAAGAGCAAGTATCAGCATAGTCTTACAGCTGGACAAAATTAATAATTCAGCCTCTAGACATCACTAAAGCCATATGTTTGCTTTGGGAACCTGTCCTGGGAAAGGGCACAGCTTCTATTTAACTCGCTGCACAAAACTCTGCTTAAAAGAAAGTGATTCCTAGATGTGGTTCTGCAGTATGGTGTTGCTGGTCCTGCTTTTAGCTTACTTGGCACTTCAGGTTCTCTAAAAATGACCTTCTGGCACAGTTGTTTAGTCAGCTGTAATTCTATGTGCCTGATCAGGAATATCCTTTTAACTCAGCTTAACTGGGAATTTGTAAGGTGGATGATGACTTTAAATTGTGTCAGTTACTCCAAAAACATGATCATAGGAAACATGTAATGTTTGTTTCCTCTCATTGCAAAACATTACCCACAGTATTGATTACTTTTCTCCTTCATCACTCCAAAAGAGCAGGAATTTACTGCAGACCTGCATCTGCACAAGACCCCATCTGCCAAAGCAAAACCAAACAGATTCATCCTACTTTAAGCATAGTTATGCCCCTTCTCTTTTCTCAATAAATCTTCTGTGTAAAGAATGAGAAGGTGGAAGAAAAATATTTCATTCATCTAAAAACACAAGCTGAAAGGCAATTTGTATTACTTGCTGAGAGGAGATCAGGAGCATCACAGGCTGGCCTCAAAAATCTGGGATCTGTCCTGATGGAACACTTCCATGCATCAACAGTGATGGCAAACCCAGCTTGCCTCTCACAGGCCTGTGCCAGTGCCCAGGGCTTTCCAGAGAGGCTTTTGCTGCAGTGACTGATCTCTGTAGAAGAGTTGCAGTGGTATGACCCTTCTTCAGGAATAAAATTTGACTGGAATACAATATGGAGCCCTTCCAGCCTAGCCCCTCTACAGCTTCTTTCCTGAAATTTTCGTATTCAACAGATTGCTTCTCCGTGAGCTCTCACAATCACTGAGCTGCTATAAGCAAGTGTTTTGCATAAGTGGTCTTTGGTGCCAGTGTCCCTCTTTGTACAAGGTCAGCGTTCAGGCCCTCTCACTCAACATATTGGGATGAGGATTGTGACAGCCCTGCAGTGCAGCACCGGCTCTGCTCGGCACAGACGATGTGTGCTCACCAGTATGGGTTCCATTAGCTCTGTGAAAATCTGCTTTGCCAGCAGCTTCATGCAGCTTTGACTTGTATACTGAGCTCTCAGTAGCAAAACTTTTTGTTTAGCTTCAGTGGGAGGTATATCTCTATTTATAACCCTGTCATATTTGACCCAGTCTAATAAATATTACTGGTTTTTCTCTTTCTTACAAATAGCTGTCCCTGGACCTCTATCACACTGAGGATGATATCTACAAGCTCTCACTGGTGTTGGAACCAAGGAACTCCAAATCTGTAGGTCATAATTTACTACTTTTTGATGTACTGCTTATTTTCTCTGCATGCAGCTGATTATTTTTTTAAATGATGGCTAATATGTTATTTTATTCATATTCATATAAAGCTTTTTAGCATTATGCTTGTACAGAAAACACAGTCATTATTTATGGGTTTTAGTGCACATTGGGAGATGTAAATACTAGAACATGCCAGACTTCAATAGTAATTATTTTTCAATAAAACCGCTGCAAGTCCTGGAAAACAGAGTTCTGCTTTAGGTATAGATATCCATTGTAAGTTTACATCAAGTGTTTATTGTGTGACCCTTAGTTAATTATCTGCATGATGGTGAAGTTATATAAAACAACACTGAATTAAGAGATTTGTTTAAGGTAAGACAAATAATTAGCTATGCTGTTTTAAAACTGTTTGGTTAGGTATAATTGGCTGTATCTTGGACTCTTGAGTAATGTTTTGAACTCATCAGAATAGATATTACTCTTTTTTTTTTTTGGTTATGTGCAACTAAAGATAATACTGCATTGATGTCTTTTTCTTTTTTCTTTGCAAACTTGAGAATATAGATAAATCTCGTAATTACTAGCTGAATTTCACTTCAAGTATCACTCTTTCTTCCGTTGCTAAAATTTGGCAACTCCTCTTCTCTCTGAGCATTTCATCAGGGCATTAACACTTTTATTACATATCATATCCAGCACATGATGCTTTCAGGATGAGCTCTCTCAAGTCAGCAGAAACTGAGGGTGGTTGGAAATGCTTTGCAGGTTGTGAGAGCAGAGTCCAGTAGTCTGAAGTCATGCATTGCAGCACTTTGTAAGGTTTTCGAGTATTCTTAGAAGCAAGCAAGGAAGCAGAACTCCTTAATTTCCAAATACAAGTTTTCTCTGGGTTTTAAGGTAGTTTATTAGTCTTGGAGACCCATTTGAGAACCATGTGTGCCTGCTTTGTTTATGATGGGTGATCATAGGGAAGTTAATGAATATTTCCATAGCCAAAACTTGCTCAATTTGAGAACCTGGAATTTTGCTACTGAGTCTCCAGTCATTTTGGATATGATTTGACCAGAACTATTCCCATTTATTGTAATAATTTTGGATCCCTCGTGCTCTCATTACTGCCAGAAGAGTTGAAGTATCACAACCCTATACTGTGGAAGGACTAATGGACCACTGCTGTAAATGAAGAAAATTATCACGCTGTTGCTTTGATCTCCAGCCTGGGTTTTAACCCAGACCAAAGCAATATAAACAATGCTGTGAACTTTATCAGTATGCAGCAATTGTGGGGGATTTCTGCATAAGGATCAATGAATAACCAATGACATTGAGCTGTTGCAGCACCCTGATGGGTAAAAAGCTGCAGCTGAATCGACAGAAGCTGGACTATCTGAAGCATACTTCCCTTTGATGGAGTGCCAAAGCACACAAGCTGGATTAGAGGGGAAAGAATCTGTAGAGCTTTTGTATGTGGAAAAATTTGTCAAAGGCAATGTGGCAGCATAGTTATATCACTCCAACTGCCTCTTGATTTATTGTTATATGGGTACCACTCCCATGCAGGTGCACTGTGGAGGAAGGGCCTCATGCTGCTGCAGTCATTTTTGCGGCAAAAGTGGAGCTGACCTGTTAGCATACGAGTTTGCTGCCAACAGGGACTTGAGCAAGACTTTCATCATGCTAAAACTGGGAGGAGAATCTTCAGTCAGCATAGCAACCTAAAATAACACTGAAGAATGACCTCCAGCTGTATAGCTTTTCCCTGTCACAGTATCTTGCTTTTCTCCATGCATTGGTGATCTTCTTGTTGGTAGTTCTTCTAGTATAGCTATCGTCGAGAAGACAAATCTGCCTGGTGCAATTATGCCACTGAAGACACACTTAGATAATTTTTTTGCTTGTCAGTAGAATTTGTTTCAATGCCAAAATACACAGATGTTTGCACCCATCTGAAAATGCTTTCTCAGTCTACAATGCCATTATCCCTGTGCTGGTGAAATAGATTAGGGAAACCGTGAATCACAAACAATGTAACCAGATGCAGTGCTTCTGAATGCTGCATAAGTTCATCTTGGTAGTCTCTGAACGACTGATTAGCACCTTTCCTCACCATATGCATTTCAAACACATAAATAAAATCATGGTTGTTAACATGAGTCTGAGTGAATTAGGAGGAGCCAACATTTCCCTAGGGCCAGTGAGCAGTAACAAGCAGTTTTCACTGCAAATTGCCAAAAAGTATGAAAATTGGATGAGGCTTCAAATGAAATATCCCAGAAGAAAGGGCAAGGCTCCAGTGGATTCAGTCTCTTTCTGACACTGCACTCAGACCAGCAGGTGTTAAAAGCTATCTGTGAAGACTTGATGGTCTAGCACCATGCTGATACATTTGATACTGATGCTTTGAGTCCCTTTAGTCTAAGATCTACTTTTTAAGAGAAGGCATATTTCAGATTTCTTCTCTAACTGTAAGGCTATAACAATATTGGCATGTTACATGTTATCCTGTCACACCATCTTTATAAAATTGATGTATTTCTGCATATTTTTAAAGCAAAAGCATTTACCAGCATCTTAGTCCATCGCTGTGCAGTGACATTAATTTCAGAATTAAAACATTCTGTCAGTACTTTTAACATATAGAGCTGGCTGCTTAGGTTCACTGCATTTCTTACTGAAATTAAGTTCTGTTGTTATAGGGATTTTTTCTTCCCAAACTTACTTGTGCACATTTGTATGGGTCGAAATCCATCATGGCACTGACAAAAGTTGTTCTAAAAACTGAAAAAGCCAAATAAATAAAGCGACCCACTGACAAATCCCTCTTTTCTTTTCCAACCAAACACAGTAGAGTTTGAACTTGCAATCATTTCTCATCCTGAAGTCAAAGTCTACAATACCATTGTTATACACAATGATAACTGTAATCTCTTTACAAGTCTTAATTTTCTCTCAACTTACACCAGTTTGAAGGGAGACAGACGAGATCCAGGTTTCTTGCTCGTCAGCTAACAGAGGGGCATTCTGAGACTGTAGACTCTCTCCCTTCTGATCCAAAGCATGCTGAATTTTTTCTGCTTGGCACTGCTTCACTTGGTTTATGTCCAGTGGCAGATGTAGGAAAAGGGCTTGCATGCCTTGCAGTAATTTTCATGATAACTGGTTATTTTTGAATCCTTACCTGAAATTTTGTTTGGGTTTGTTTTCTATTTTTCACTTGAAGACGTGGTGTTTCATGCCAGTGCAACTCTCAAAGCACTGTAGTGGTGTGCAGGGAGTTGAGCTGCAAGCTCTGTGCATCAAGTGAGCTGCCAGCTACTGTTTTGTCAAGACCAAGCTGTTTTCAAAATAAAATAGTCTGGTTGGAGTTGTCTGCAGAGCAAGTCAAAGGTTAACCCCTTTCTGCTCAGGATGCCTCAACGAACTAAGCTGTGCATCCTGGAGCATCTCGTCTAGAAGCCACAGGGATTGCTGAGCTCAATTCTGCCTCCATTTCAGTATCCTGATCTCTTCTTGGTGCTGCATGGAGCAGGAGCATTCACTTATTCAGTCTGTGGCAGGACATGGCATGACTCCTGGACACAGTCCCTCCAGCAGGGAGTTGGGGCAGGGTGTGTTGTAGTGGAGAGTTCCTCAGGGCTTTACTGCGACGGAGAAAAGCAGGTTTCTGGGCTTATCAATTTCTGATGCTACATCCAGAGATCCTCCTTCCTTTCCTCTTATTCTGAATCTTGTTACTGTTGAACCCTCTGGACATGACTGGGTGCTGCTGCTGCTGGCATAGCTGCAAGGTGTCACAGCAAGCCCAGTTGGAGCTGCTAGGGGGAGGCAAGCAACCCTTAAAAACCTTGCCTGATGTTTTGCCAAGCACATTTTTACATCATGGGGACTCCAATAGTTTGTGGTTGTAGCTCTGACATTTAGAACTGCTTTTAATGGGGAATTCAACTTCTCAGCTGAGATTTGAAAATCCTTGTGTTCTGATCCATTTCTCAGCAGCCTACCTCCCCGACAACCCCCAACAAGCCAGTAGTGCCACTGGAGTGGGCATCTGGAGTGGTACCAAAACCTGACCCTACAGTCATTAACAAGCACATACGAAAACTGGTGGATGTAAGTATTTGGAATAATATACTGGTCAAAGAGAATGAGAGCTTTGATGTTTCCATCACTACAGTTAATTTCAAGGTTATCAAGAGACTGTTACGGTTGGGGTGAATTTCAGACTTGGCATAACAAATTTGAGAAGTTACTGGTATGTTAAGAAATATTTATTTTATTCCTGTAATCAATAATGGGATTAGTAAACAGGTTTCTGGATACAAAGGAGCAGACTTTCAGGAGCATCCAAAATCGTGCTGCTGTTCCACAGGCTTGTCTAGCAACTATAAATTAAGAGGGCAAAGTTGAGTTTTTGCAGCTCTAGTCACCCAATTCATATCTGGTAACAGATATGGAATATCTGTTATGGAAATAAAACTGCTCAGAAACAAGGTGTCACACATTAATAAGTGCAGAGAAATTTTCCAGAAACTCTAGTTCTGGTTTTCAACTTGCTGGTATTTGGCTGTCCAGAGCATGTTATGTATGATAAAGATGGCATTGTCTTTGTGTCCCCTTAAAAATGTGGACATGAGGTCTTGCAGAATTTTAGCTGGGATCTTCCAGCTTCAGTTTGGAAGGTGATGTGCTTTGTTTACTAATGCAAACAAAACCAAACACTATCAGATTCCTTTGGAGAGAATGAGCGCTGCCATGTTGATGTGTAAGGGACTTTCAGTGATGGAAGCAGCATACAGAGCAACATACAGGAATGTGTTGGAGATAATGAAGAAAGATTTCCTTCTGCTTTTTACAAATTAATAACTGACTACTCTGGGAGGAACTATTAAATTCTGACCTTGTCTGTGTTACAGATCATTAATTGGGGTTATGTTGTTAACATAACTTAAACAAAGTCTTCAGTTCTCTTTCTCAGACTTCAAGTATATCTTGTAGTTTACTTTTTGTACGTTCTTTTTTTAAAAAGCATTTCATTTTTCTTTTCATGTGGGATGCCAGAAAAGCACATGCTGTTCCTGTGTTGCTTTTGTCAGTGCCATATGTGTTGATAAAAATCATTCCACATCCAAATCTCTCTTTGATAGCTTGTTTAAATAGGAAGTCTGTCACAACTCCTTAATCTTTCCAGAATGTGCTGGGTGGGTGGTTGTTCTTGCTCCTATGGTTGGGGGAAATGTGGTTCCCTGTTTCACAATTTTGGACTGGATCAGGATGTATGATCTTGCGTTTGACAGGATTAAAACATGCTTTGGAGGTACAGCTTGCTAAGAGGCTCACACTACTCTGTACAGCTGTTTTAGTTTTGCCAATCTTTGTCATTTGCTAGCTGCTTTGAGTCGTGCTTTAAGGCATTGTTTTTATCACAAAAAAATGTTGAATGCTACTCAGGTTTATGCTTTGGTTCTTTCTTAATTAGGCATTTTTTGAGGTCTACCAGTCATCGGTTACGGGTCTTTTGAAGGATACTTAGAAACTGGTTTTGTCAGGTTCTTGTTAGAATAAGGATAATGCAAACAGTTTTCAGAGGTCTCAGTACTAATTAAATGTCTTTGTCAACCAAATTTTAATCTAATGAAAGAGTTTCTACTTCACTATGTGTCTTGCAGATAGTCATGTTGACTTTGACACTTACTTTTCACACATAGTTTTAACATCCCTTGCACATCTCTGCAAACAGTAAGACAGAATATAGTAATTCCTTAGCAACTAGAGAGGGCTTCCATCACTTTATGTGATCTTTTAAATTTGATCCTATGTCTCTTTTTAATTAGTGATGAACTGGAGTGGGTTGATGAAAGGAAATGGTCGTTAGATCCATAGTGCTTGTGCTCTGGAGGTCAAAGTATTAGTAAACAAATCAAATTGAAACACTACTGTGACAAGGTAGAGGTGACCAACTAGAAGTGAAGTCAAAACCACCTGAAATACTCATGGGAAAGCTGCTGTTGTGTTGGGGTTTGTTTTGTTTACCT